>JABJUM010000083.1:0-268955 GCA_016169955.1 Phytophthora vignae f. sp. vignae | reverse complement strand
GGGTCTTCCGGTTCGTGGATGTGAGCGGCGGGTCTTCCTCATCGAGCGGATCTGGCGGCGCGGTTCGCGTGTCTGGCGGATCGTCGTCCAGCGACGTCGGTGGGGATGTGACTGTCTCGAGCGGCGCCTCTGGCAGCTCCGCTGGTGGCAGCGGTGTGCTTGTCCGTAGCGGTTCTGGCGGCAGCCTGAGCCTCATCCAGGGCGACAGCAGCGCTGTCGGCAGCGATGTGGAGTTGCTTGGCGGCAACGTGGACAGCGCAACCGCAGCTCAGACGGTGAGGGTCGTCGGATCTGCGAACGCTCAAGGCGCGGGTGGCGACGTGTCGATCGATGGCGGGTCGTCCGCAGCGAGTGTGGGCGGTTCGGTGTTGCTGACGAGCGGCGGCGGCGCCGTGAGCAGTGGCGGCGTGACCGTTTCTACGAGCGTCGTGTCCGGTGGTTCGAGTGGCAGCGTTGACGTGCGCAGCAGCACTAGCAGCGTGTCTAGCGGGTCCGTCCGTATCGGAAGCGGGTCTGGAGACGCCAGCGCGGGGTCCATCGAGGTGTCTGGTGGCTCGTCCGCTGCGGGTGAGGGCTCCAGCGTGTCTGTGTTGGGCGGCGCGTCGGATTCGTTGACGGGCGGCAGCGTGACGATCCTGAGCGGTGCTGGTGCGTCTACGGTGAGCGGCGCGGTGGCACTCGGGTCGGGCGGCGGTGCGGGCTCCGTGAGCAGTGGCGCGGTGTCGTTGACGAGTGGGTCGGTCGAGACCGGTTCGTCTGGCGCTGTGTCGATCGGTTCTGGTGCGTCGTCGACGCAGTCGAGTGGGTCGGTGAGCGTATCTGGTGGCGAGGCTGCAGGTGCTAGCGGGTCGGTTAGCGTGTCCGGCGGTCGCAGCTCGGACGACGTGGGTGGTTCGTTGGTTTTGGCCGGTGGTGCTGGTGCGACGGGCGGTGACGTGACTGTGTCTGGCGGCGAGAGCACGTCGGGCAACGGCGCGTCACTGGCGTTGCGCAGCGGAGAAGGCCCGAGCAGCAGCGGCGATGTGCGTCTGGCAAGTGCGCCCGGCGCGGCGACGGGCGGTGTGTGGATTTCGTCCGGCTCGGCGTCTGGGTCTGCTAGCACGGACTCTGCTGGCAGCATTAGCGTGTCGGTGGGGTCGTCTGTCGTTGACGGCGGCGACGTCGACGTGCGCGGCGGGTCGAGTGATGAAGCTGCGGCAGGCGACGTCGTGCTGACGGGCGGTTCGTCCCTGTCGACAGCGCCGTCGACTGGAGTTGCGGCAGGTGCCGTTCGTCTGGTGGGCGGCAGTTCTGCCGGAGACATTGCCGGCGGCGATGCATCCGTGTCGGGCGGTGCCGGCGTCGTGGCGGGTGGCTCGGTGTCCGTGCTGAGCGGTAGCGGCAGTGACGCAGCTGCCGTCAGCGGTGACGCGATACTGGGGTCATCTGTTCCTGGTGCGAGCGGAGCCAGTGGGTCGGTCGAGGTGAGCAGCGGCGCTACTGTGGGAGGCGTGTCCGGCGATGTGACGTTGGGCAGCGGAGCTTCCACCGAGAGCGACTCGGGCTTCGTGACGGTGGCTGGCGGGTCCAGCGACGCAGCGAGCGGCGGCTCTGTGTCGGTGCGCGGCGGAAGCAGCAGCGGTTCGTCATCTGGTGGCGCGGTGTCACTGTTGAGCGGCGCGGCCAGTGCGAGTGCGAGCAGCGGCATCGTTACTGTGTCGAGCGCGGCTGCCACGGGCTCGAGCGTGAGCGGCGACGTGAGCGTCAGCACTGGTGATGCCGACTCGGGCGCGTCGGGATTGCTGTCAGTTGCGTCTGGCGGCAGTGCGAGCGGGTCGAGCGGGTCTGTGGTTATGGCGAGCGGGGTTTCCGACTCGTCGGACGCAGGCAACGTGCAGATTCGCGGCGGGTCGACTGGAAGCACGAGCGCGCGCGGCGGTTCTGTGCTCGTATCTTCCGGCGAGGACGGCGTGGTGAGCTTGTCGAGCGGTGTTCGTCGCAGTGCTGTCGGTGGCTCGGTGGATATCACCGCCGGTGATAGTACGGTCAGCAGTGTGGGCGGCGGCTTGGTGAGCGTGCACGGCGGATCTCTGACTGCATCATCTGGTGTTGCTGGCGGTGTGGTGTTGTCTGGCGGTGCTGGACGGGGGTCGTCGGGTACTGCGTCGGGAGGCGGCATTACTCTGGCCGGTGGCGCGAGCGAGGCTGGCGCAGGTGGTGTCGTGGACATTTCTTCGGGTACGGGCTTGCTGGGCAGCGGTGACGTGAGCTTGACGAGCGGTGCTTCTGTGAGCGGAGACGCATTGAGCGGTTCTGCGACGATCGGGAGCGGCGCGTCGGTGGATGCGGCGTCGGGCGTGGTGACGCTGTCTTCCGGTTCTTCGGAGGCAGGTAGCAGCGGCGACGTGTCTGTGCAGTCTGGCGACGCGTCTACAGCGGCGGGCAGCGTATCTGTGTCGGGTGGTTCTAGCAGCTTGTCTACGGGCGGCGCGGTGTCGGTGTCTAGTGGTACTGGCAGTGTCTCGAGCGGCGCTGTGTCGGTCGGAAGCGGCATTGCTAGCGATGTGTCTGCGTCTGGTGATGTGTCGGTTGAGTCTGGCGACGCGGTGGACGGCACATCCGGTGTTGTGCGTGTGGCCAGCGGATCGAGTACAACGGGGTCCGGTGGTTTGCTGAGCGTGGCGGGCGGTGCTAGCGGCGCGGCGGGGTCGGGAGGCAGTGTTCTTGTGAGCGGCGGCAGTTCGCTGACGGGGTCTTCCGGTTCCGTGGATGTGAGCGGCGGGTCTTCCTCATCGAGCGGATCTGGCGGCGCGGTTCGCGTGTCTGGCGGATCGTCGTCCAGCGACGTCGGTGGGGATGTGACTGTCTCGAGCGGCGCCTCTGGCAGCTCCGCTGGTGGCAGCGGTGTGCTTGTCCGTAGCGGTTCTGGCGGCAGCCTGAGCCTCATCCAGGGCGACAGCAGCGCTGTCGGCAGCGATGTGGAGTTGCTTGGCGGCAACGTGGACAGCGCAACCGCAGCTCAGACGGTGAGGGTCGTCGGATCTGCGAACGCTCAAGGCGCGGGTGGCGACGTGTCGATCGATGGCGGGTCGTCCGCAGCGAGTGTGGGCGGTTCGGTGTTGCTGACGAGCGGCGGCGGCGCCGTGAGCAGTGGCGGCGTGACCGTTTCTACGAGCGTCGTGTCCGGTGGTTCGAGTGGCAGCGTTGACGTGCGCAGCAGCACTAGCAGCGTGTCTAGCGGGTCCGTCCGTATCGGAAGCGGGTCTGGAGACGCCAGCGCGGGGTCCATCGAGGTGTCTGGTGGCTCGTCCGCTGCGGGTGAGGGCTCCAGCGTGTCTGTGTTGGGCGGCGCGTCGGATTCGTTGACGGGCGGCAGCGTGACGATCCTGAGCGGTGCTGGTGCGTCTACGGTGAGCGGCGCGGTGGCACTCGGGTCGGGCGGCGGTGCGGGCTCCGTGAGCAGTGGCGCGGTGTCGTTGACGAGTGGGTCGGTCGAGACCGGTTCGTCTGGCGCTGTGTCGATCGGTTCTGGTGCGTCGTCGACGCAGTCGAGTGGGTCGGTGAGCGTATCTGGTGGCGAGGCTGCAGGTGCTAGCGGGTCGGTTAGCGTGTCCGGCGGTCGCAGCTCGGACGACGTGGGTGGTTCGTTGGTTTTGGCCGGTGGTGCTGGTGCGACGGGCGGTGACGTGACTGTGTCTGGCGGCGAGAGCACGTCGGGCAACGGCGCGTCACTGGCGTTGCGCAGCGGAGAAGGCCCGAGCAGCAGCGGCGATGTGCGTCTGGCAAGTGCGCCCGGCGCGGCGACGGGCGGTGTGTGGATTTCGTCCGGCTCGGCGTCTGGGTCTGCTAGCACGGACTCTGCTGGCAGCATTAGCGTGTCGGTGGGGTCGTCTGTCGTTGACGGCGGCGACGTCGACGTGCGCGGCGGGTCGAGTGATGAAGCTGCGGCAGGCGACGTCGTGCTGACGGGCGGTTCGTCCCTGTCGACAGCGCCGTCGACTGGAGTTGCGGCAGGTGCCGTTCGTCTGGTGGGCGGCAGTTCTGCCGGAGACATTGCCGGCGGCGATGCATCCGTGTCGGGCGGTGCCGGCGTCGTGGCGGGTGGCTCGGTGTCCGTGCTGAGCGGTAGCGGCAGTGACGCAGCTGCCGTCAGCGGTGACGCGATACTGGGGTCATCTGTTCCTGGTGCGAGCGGAGCCAGTGGGTCGGTCGAGGTGAGCAGCGGCGCTACTGTGGGAGGCGTGTCCGGCGATGTGACGTTGGGCAGCGGAGCTTCCACCGAGAGCGACTCGGGCTCCGTGACGGTGGCTGGCGGGTCCAGCGACGCAGCGAGCGGCGGCTCTGTGTCGGTGCGCGGCGGAAGCAGCAGCGGTTCGTCATCTGGTGGCGCGGTGTCACTGTTGAGCGGCGCGGCCAGTGCGAGTGCGAGCAGCGGCATCGTTACTGTGTCGAGCGCGGCTGCCACGGGCTCGAGCGTGAGCGGCGACGTGAGCGTCAGCACTGGTGATGCCGACTCGGGCGCGTCGGGATTGCTGTCAGTTGCGTCTGGCGGCAGTGCGAGCGGGTCGAGCGGGTCTGTGGTTATGGCGAGCGGGGTTTCCGACTCGTCGGACGCAGGCAACGTGCAGATTCGCGGCGGGTCGACTGGAAGCACGAGCGCGCGCGGCGGTTCTGTGCTCGTATCTTCCGGCGAGGACGGCGTGGTGAGCTTGTCGAGCGGTGTTCGTCGCAGTGCTGTCGGTGGCTCGGTGGATATCACCGCCGGTGATAGTACGGTCAGCAGTGTGGGCGGCGGCTTGGTGAGCGTGCACGGCGGATCTCTGACTGCATCATCTGGTGTTGCTGGCGGTGTGGTGTTGTCTGGCGGTGCTGGACGGGGGTCGTCGGGTACTGCGTCGGGAGGCGGCATTACTCTGGCCGGTGGCGCGAGCGAGGCTGGCGCAGGTGGTGTCGTGGACATTTCTTCGGGTACGGGCTTGCTGGGCAGCGGTGACGTGAGCTTGACGAGCGGTGCTTCTGTGAGCGGAGACGCATTGAGCGGTTCTGCGACGATCGGGAGCGGCGCGTCGGTGGATGCGGCGTCGGGCGTGGTGACGCTGTCTTCCGGTTCTTCGGAGGCAGGTAGCAGCGGCGACGTGTCTGTGCAGTCTGGCGACGCGTCTACAGCGGCGGGCAGCGTATCTGTGTCGGGTGGTTCTAGCAGCTTGTCTACGGGCGGCGCGGTGTCGGTGTCCAGTGGTACTGGCAGTGTCTCGAGCGGCGCTGTGTCGGTCGGAAGCGGCATTGCTAGCGATGTGTCTGCGTCTGGTGATGTGTCGGTTGAGTCTGGCGACGCGGTGGACGGCACATCCGGTGTTGTGCGTGTGGCCAGCGGATCGAGTACAACGGGGTCCGGTGGTTTGCTGAGCGTGGCGGGCGGTGCTAGCGGCGCGGCGGGGTCGGGAGGCAGTGTTCTTGTGAGCGGCGGCAGTTCGCTGACGGGGTCTTCCGGTTCCGTGGATGTGAGCGGCGGGTCTTCCTCATCGAGCGGATCTGGCGGCGCGGTTCGCGTGTCTGGCGGATCGTCGTCCAGCGACGTCGGTGGGGATGTGACTGTCTCGAGCGGCGCCTCTGGCAGCTCCGCTGGTGGCAGCGGTGTGCTTGTCCGTAGCGGTTCTGGCGGCAGCCTGAGCCTCATCCAGGGCGACAGCAGCGCTGTCGGCAGCGATGTGGAGTTGCTTGGCGGCAACGTGGACAGCGCAACCGCAGCTCAGACGGTGAGGGTCGTCGGATCTGCGAACGCTCAAGGCGCGGGTGGCGACGTGTCGATCGATGGCGGGTCGTCCGCAGCGAGTGTGGGCGGTTCGGTGTTGCTGACGAGCGGCGGCGGCGCCGTGAGCAGTGGCGGCGTGACCGTTTCTACGAGCGTCGTGTCCGGTGGTTCGAGTGGCAGCGTTGACGTGCGCAGCAGCACTAGCAGCGTGTCTAGCGGGTCCGTCCGTATCGGAAGCGGGTCTGGAGACGCCAGCGCGGGGTCCATCGAGGTGTCTGGTGGCTCGTCCGCTGCGGGTGAGGGCTCCAGCGTGTCTGTGTTGGGCGGCGCGTCGGATTCGTTGACGGGCGGCAGCGTGACGATCCTGAGCGGTGCTGGTGCGTCTACGGTGAGCGGCGCGGTGGCACTCGGGTCGGGCGGCGGTGCGGGCTCCGTGAGCAGTGGCGCGGTGTCGTTGACGAGTGGGTCGGTCGAGACCGGTTCGTCTGGCGCTGTGTCGATCGGTTCTGGTGCGTCGTCGACGCAGTCGAGTGGGTCGGTGAGCGTATCTGGTGGCGAGGCTGCAGGTGCTAGCGGGTCGGTTAGCGTGTCCGGCGGTCGCAGCTCGGACGACGTGGGTGGTTCGTTGGTTTTGGCCGGTGGTGCTGGTGCGACGGGCGGTGACGTGACTGTGTCTGGCGGCGAGAGCACGTCGGGCAACGGCGCGTCACTGGCGTTGCGCAGCGGAGAAGGCCCGAGCAGCAGCGGCGATGTGCGTCTGGCAAGTGCGCCCGGCGCGGCGACGGGCGGTGTGTGGATTTCGTCCGGCTCGGCGTCTGGGTCTGCTAGCACGGACTCTGCTGGCAGCATTAGCGTGTCGGTGGGGTCGTCTGTCGTTGACGGCGGCGACGTCGACGTGCGCGGCGGGTCGAGTGATGAAGCTGCGGCAGGCGACGTCGTGCTGACGGGCGGTTCGTCCCTGTCGACAGCGCCGTCGACTGGAGTTGCGGCAGGTGCCGTTCGTCTGGTGGGCGGCAGTTCTGCCGGAGACATTGCCGGCGGCGATGCATCCGTGTCGGGCGGTGCCGGCGTCGTGGCGGGTGGCTCGGTGTCCGTGCTGAGCGGTAGCGGCAGTGACGCAGCTGCCGTCAGCGGTGACGCGATACTGGGGTCATCTGTTCCTGGTGCGAGCGGAGCCAGTGGGTCGGTCGAGGTGAGCAGCGGCGCTACTGTGGGAGGCGTGTCCGGCGATGTGACGTTGGGCAGCGGAGCTTCCACCGAGAGCGACTCGGGCTCCGTGACGGTGGCTGGCGGGTCCAGCGACGCAGCGAGCGGCGGCTCTGTGTCGGTGCGCGGCGGAAGCAGCAGCGGTTCGTCATCTGGTGGCGCGGTGTCACTGTTGAGCGGCGCGGCCAGTGCGAGTGCGAGCAGCGGCAGCGTTACTGTGTCGAGCGCGGCTGCCACGGGCTCGAGCGTGAGCGGCGACGTGAGCGTCAGCACTGGTGATGCCGACTCGGGCGCGTCGGGATTGCTGTCAGTTGCGTCTGGCGGCAGTGCGAGCGGGTCGAGCGGGTCTGTGGTTATGGCGAGCGGGGTTTCCGACTCGTCGGACGCAGGCAACGTGCAGATTCGCGGCGGGTCGACTGGAAGCACGAGCGCGCGCGGCGGTTCTGTGCTCGTATCTTCCGGTGAGGACGGCGTGGTGAGCTTGTCGAGCGGTGTTCGTCGCAGTGCTGTCGGTGGCTCGGTGGATATCACCGCCGGTGATAGTACGGTCAGCAGTGTGGGCGGCGGTTTGGTGAGCGTGCACGGCGGATCTCTGACTGCATCATCTGGTGTTGCTGGCGGTGTGGTGTTGTCTGGCGGTGCTGGACGGGGGTCGTCGGGTACTGCGTCGGGAGGCGGCATTACTCTGGCCGGTGGCGCGAGCGAGGCTGGCGCAGGTGGTGTCGTGGACATTTCTTCGGGTACGGGCTTGCTGGGCAGCGGTGACGTGAGCTTGACGAGCGGTGCTTCTGTGAGCGGAGACGCATTGAGCGGTTCTGCGACGATCGGGAGCGGCGCGTCGGTGGATGCGGCGTCGGGCGTGGTGACGCTGTCTTCCGGTTCTTCGGAGGCAGGTAGCAGCGGCGACGTGTCTGTGCAGTCTGGCGACGCGTCTACAGCGGCGGGCAGCGTATCTGTGACGGGTGGTTCTAGCAGCTTGTCTACGGGCGGCGCGGTGTCGGTGTCTAGTGGCACTGGCAGTGTCTCGAGCGGCGCTGTGTCGGTCGGAAGCGGTGTTTCTAGCGGTGCATCTGCATCTGGCGCTGTGTCGGTTGAGTCTGGCAACACGGTGGACGGCGCATCCGGTGCTGTGCGTGTGGCCAGCGGATCTAGTAGTACGGGGTCCGGTGGTTTGCTGAGCGTGGCGGGCGGTGCTAGCGGCGCAGCGGGGTCGGGAGGCAGTGTTCTTGTGAGCGGCGGCAGTTCGCTGACGGGGTCTTCCGGTTCCGTGGATGTGAGCGGCGGGTCTTCGTCGTCGAGCGGATCTGGCGGCGCGGTTCGCGTGTCTGGCGGATCGTCGTCCAGCGACGTCGGTGGGGATGTGACTGTCTCGAGCGGCGCCTCTGGCAGCTCCGCTGGTGGCAGCGGTGTGCTTGTCCGTAGCGGTTCTGGCGGCAGCCTGAGCCTCATCCAGGGCGACAGCAGCGCTGTCGGCAGCGATGTGGAGTTGCTTGGCGGCAACGTGGACAGCGCAACCGCAGCTCAGACGGTGAGGGTCGTCGGATCTGCGAACGCTCAAGGCGCGGGTGGCGACGTGTCGATCGATGGCGGGTCGTCCGCAGCGAGTGTGGGCGGTTCGGTGTTGCTGACGAGCGGCGGCGGCGCCGTGAGCAGTGGCGGCGTGACCGTTTCTACGAGCGTCGTGTCCGGTGGTTCGAGTGGCAGCGTTGACGTGCGCAGCAGCACTAGCAGCGTGTCTAGCGGGTCCGTCCGTATCGGAAGCGGGTCTGGAGACGCCAGCGCGGGGTCCATCGAGGTGTCTGGTGGCTCGTCCGCTGCGGGTGAGGGCTCCAGCGTGTCTGTGTTGGGCGGCGCGTCGGATTCGTTGACGGGCGGCAGCGTGACGATCCTGAGCGGTGCTGGTGCGTCTACGGTGAGCGGCGCGGTGGCACTCGGGTCGGGCGGCGGTGCGGGCTCCGTGAGCAGTGGCGCGGTGTCGTTGACGAGTGGGTCGGTCGAGACCGGTTCGTCTGGCGCTGTGTCGATCGGTTCTGGTGCGTCGTCGACGCAGTCGAGTGGGTCGGTGAGCGTATCTGGTGGCGAGGCTGCAGGTGCTAGCGGGTCGGTTAGCGTGTCCGGCGGTCGCAGCTCGGACGACGTGGGTGGTTCGTTGGTTTTGGCCGGTGGTGCTGGTGCGACGGGCGGTGACGTGACTGTGTCTGGCGGCGAGAGCACGTCGGGCAACGGCGCGTCACTGGCGTTGCGCAGCGGAGAAGGCCCGAGCAGCAGCGGCGATGTGCGTCTGGCAAGTGCGCCCGGCGCGGCGACGGGCGGTGTGTGGATTTCGTCCGGCTCGGCGTCTGGGTCTGCTAGCACGGACTCTGCTGGCAGCATTAGCGTGTCGGTGGGGTCGTCTGTCGTTGACGGCGGCGACGTCGACGTGCGCGGCGGGTCGAGTGATGAAGCTGCGGCAGGCGACGTCGTGCTGACGGGCGGTTCGTCCCTGTCGACAGCGCCGTCGACTGGAGTTGCGGCAGGTGCCGTTCGTCTGGTGGGCGGCAGTTCTGCCGGAGACATTGCCGGCGGCGATGCATCCGTGTCGGGCGGTGCCGGCGTCGTGGCGGGTGGCTCGGTGTCCGTGCTGAGCGGTAGCGGCAGTGACGCAGCTGCCGTCAGCGGTGACGCGATACTGGGGTCATCTGTTCCTGGTGCGAGCGGAGCCAGTGGGTCGGTCGAGGTGAGCAGCGGCGCTACTGTGGGAGGCGTGTCCGGCGATGTGACGTTGGGCAGCGGAGCTTCCACCGAGAGCGACTCGGGCTCCGTGACGGTGGCTGGCGGGTCCAGCGACGCAGCGAGCGGCGGCTCTGTGTCGGTGCGCGGCGGAAGCAGCAGCGGTTCGTCATCTGGTGGCGCGGTGTCACTGTTGAGCGGCGCGGCCAGTGCGAGTGCGAGCAGCGGCAGCGTTACTGTGTCGAGCGCGGCTGCCACGGGCTCGAGCGTGAGCGGCGACGTGAGCGTCAGCACTGGTGATGCCGACTCGGGCGCGTCGGGATTGCTGTCAGTTGCGTCTGGCGGCAGTGCGAGCGGGTCGAGCGGGTCTGTGGTTATGGCGAGCGGGGTTTCCGACTCGTCGGACGCAGGCAACGTGCAGATTCGCGGCGGGTCGACTGGAAGCACGAGCGCGCGCGGCGGTTCTGTGCTCGTATCTTCCGGTGAGGACGGCGTGGTGAGCTTGTCGAGCGGTGTTCGTCGCAGTGCTGTCGGTGGCTCGGTGGATATCACCGCCGGTGATAGTACGGTCAGCAGTGTGGGCGGCGGTTTGGTGAGCGTGCACGGCGGATCTCTGACTGCATCATCTGGTGTTGCTGGCGGTGTGGTGTTGTCTGGCGGTGCTGGACGGGGGTCGTCGGGTACTGCGTCGGGAGGCGGCATTACTCTGGCCGGTGGCGCGAGCGAGGCTGGCGCAGGTGGTGTCGTGGACATTTCTTCGGGTACGGGCTTGCTGGGCAGCGGTGACGTGAGCTTGACGAGCGGTGCTTCTGTGAGCGGAGACGCATTGAGCGGTTCTGCGACGATCGGGAGCGGCGCGTCGGTGGATGCGGCGTCGGGCGTGGTGACGCTGTCTTCCGGTTCTTCGGAGGCAGGTAGCAGCGGCGACGTGTCTGTGCAGTCTGGCGACGCGTCTACAGCGGCGGGCAGCGTATCTGTGACGGGTGGTTCTAGCAGCTTGTCTACGGGCGGCGCGGTGTCGGTGTCTAGTGGCACTGGCAGTGTCTCGAGCGGCGCTGTGTCGGTCGGAAGCGGCATTGCTAGCGATGCATCTGCATCTGCATCTGGCGCTGTGTCGGTTGAGTCTGGCGACGCGGTGGACGGCGCATCCGGTGTTGTGCGTGTGGCCAGCGGATCGAGTACAACGGGGTCCGGTGGTTTGCTGAGCGTGGCGGGCGGTGCTAGCGGCGCGGCGGGGTCGGGAGGCAGTGTTCTTGTGAGCGGTGGTGATTCGCTGACGGGGTCTTCCGGTTCCGTGGATGTGAGCGGCGGGTCTTCCTCATCGAGCGGATCTGGCGGCGCGGTTCGCGTGTCTGGCGGATCGTCGTCCAGCGACGTCGGTGGGGATGTGACTGTCTCGAGCGGCGCCTCTGGCAGCTCCGCTGGTGGCAGCGGTGTGCTTGTCCGTAGCGGTTCTGGCGGCAGCCTGAGCCTCATCCAGGGCGACAGCAGCGCTGTCGGCAGCGATGTGGAGTTGCTTGGCGGCAACGTGGACAGCGCAACCGCAGCTCAGACGGTGAGGGTCGTCGGATCTGCGAACGCTCAAGGCGCGGGTGGCGACGTGTCGATCGATGGTGGGTCGTCCGCGGCGACTGTGGGCGGTTCGGTGTTGCTGACGAGCGGCGGCGGCGCCGTGAGCAGTGGCGGCGTGACCGTTTCTACGAGCGTCGTGTCCGGTGGTTCGAGTGGCAGCGTTGACGTGCGCAGCAGCACTAGCAGCGTGTCTAGCGGGTCCGTCCGTATCGGAAGCGGGTCTGGAGACGCCAGCGCGGGGTCCATCGAGGTGTCTGGTGGCTCGTCCGCTGCGGGTGAGGGCTCCAGCGTGTCTGTGTTGGGCGGCGCGTCGGATTCGTTGACGGGCGGCAGCGTGACGATCCTGAGCGGTGCTGGTGCGTCTACGGTGAGCGGCGCGGTGGCACTCGGGTCGGGCGGCGGTGCGGGCTCCGTGAGCAGTGGCGCGGTGTCGTTGACGAGTGGGTCGGTCGAGACCGGTTCGTCTGGCGCTGTGTCGATCGGTTCTGGTGCGTCGTCGACGCAGTCGAGTGGGTCGGTGAGCGTATCTGGTGGCGAGGCTGCAGGTGCTAGCGGGTCGGTTAGCGTGTCCGGTGGTCGCAGCTCGGACGACGTGGGTGGTTCGTTGGTTTTGGCCGGTGGTGCTGGTGCGACGGGCGGTGACGTGACTGTGTCTGGCGGCGAGAGCACGTCGGGCAACGGCGCGTCACTGGCGTTGCGCAGCGGAGAAGGCCCGAGCAGCAGCGGCGATGTGCGTCTGGCAAGTGCGCCCGGCGCGGCGACGGGCGGTGTGTGGATTTCGTCCGGCTCGGCGTCTGGGTCTGCTAGCACGGACTCTGCTGGCAGCATTAGCGTGTCGGTGGGGTCGTCTGTCGTTGACGGCGGCGACGTCGACGTGCGCGGCGGGTCGAGTGATGAAGCTGCGGCAGGCGACGTCGTGCTGACGGGCGGTTCGTCCCTGTCGACAGCGCCGTCGACTGGAGTTGCGGCAGGTGCCGTTCGTCTGGTGGGCGGCAGTTCTGCCGGAGACAGTGCCGGCGGCGATGCATCCGTGTCGGGCGGTGCCGGCGTCGTGGCGGGTGGCTCGGTGTCCGTGCTGAGCGGTAGCGGCAGTGACGCAGCTGCCGTCAGCGGTGACGCGATACTGGGGTCATCTGTTCCTGGTGCGAGCGGAGCCAGTGGGTCGGTCGAGGTGAGCAGCGGCGCTACTGTGGGAGGCGTGTCCGGCGATGTGACGTTGGGCAGCGGAGCTTCCACCGAGAGCGACTCGGGCTCCGTGACGGTGGCTGGCGGGTCCAGCGACGCAGCGAGCGGCGGCTCTGTGTCGGTGCGCGGCGGAAGCAGCAGCGGTTCGTCATCTGGTGGCGCGGTGTCACTGTTGAGCGGCGCGGCCAGTACGAGTGCGAGCAGCGGCAGCGTTACTGTGTCGAGCGCGGCTGCCACGGGCTCGAGCGTGAGCGGCGACGTGAGCGTCAGCACTGGTGATGCCGACTCGGGCGCGTCGGGATTGCTGTCAGTTGCGTCTGGCGGCAGTGCGAGCGGGTCGAGCGGGTCTGTGGTTATGGCGAGCGGGGTTTCCGACTCGTCGGACGCAGGCAACGTGCAGATTCGCGGCGGGTCGACTGGAAGCACGAGCGCGCGCGGCGGTTCTGTGCTCGTATCTTCCGGTGAGGACGGCGTGGTGAGCTTGTCGAGCGGTGTTCGTCGCAGTGCTGTCGGTGGCTCGGTGGATATCACCGCCGGTGATAGTACGGTCAGCAGTGTGGGCGGCGGTTTGGTGAGCGTGCACGGCGGATCTCTGACTGCATCATCTGGTGTTGCTGGCGGTGTGGTGTTGTCTGGCGGTGCTGGACGGGGGTCGTCGGGTACTGCGTCGGGAGGCGGCATTACTCTGGCCGGTGGCGCGAGCGAGGCTGGCGCAGGTGGTGTCGTGGACATTTCTTCGGGTACGGGCTTGCTGGGCAGCGGTGACGTGAGCTTGACGAGCGGTGCTTCTGTGAGCGGAGACGCATTGAGCGGTTCTGCGACGATCGGGAGCGGCGCGTCGGTGGATGCGGCGTCGGGCGTGGTGACGCTGTCTTCCGGTTCTTCGGGGTCGGGTAGCAGCGGCGACGTGTCTGTGCAGTCTGGCGACGCGTCTACAGCGGCGGGCAGCGTATCTGTGACGGGTGGTTCTAGCAGCTTGTCTACGGGCGGCGCGGTGTCGGTGTCTAGTGGCACTGGCAGTGTCTCGAGCGGCGCTGTGTCGGTCGGAAGCGGTGTTTCTAGCGGTGCATCTGCATCTGGCGCTGTGTCGGTTGAGTCTGGCGACGCGGTGGACGGCGCATCCGGTTCTGTGCGTGTGGCCAGCGGATCGAGTACAACGGGGTCCGGTGGTTTGCTGAGCGTGGCGGGCGGTGCTAGCGGCGCGGCGGGGTCGGGAGGCAGTGTTCTTGTGAGCGGTGGTGATTCGCTGACGGGGTCTTCCGGTTCCGTGGATGTGAGCGGCGGGTCTTCCTCATCGAGCGGATCTGGCGGCACAGTTAATGTTTCTGGTGGTTTATCTTCTAGTGGTGCCGGCGGTGATCTGATGCTGTCTGGTGGCAATTCCGAAAGTGGTGTCCCGGGTCAGGTGTCAATTGAGACGCAGTCAAGCTCTGATGGTACTCAAGTGGGTGGAATTGCTATTAGCGCTGGCAGTGGTAACGCTGGCGGATCAGTGTCTATTGTATCTGGTGACCGGAAGGGGTCCATTGATATCGGTGGTGACGGGAGTATTTCTATTGCAAGCGATGGTGGCGACGTATTTATCGACGGTGCATTTACCAAACAAACTTCTACACAAGAAGCGCTGTTCGAAAATCCGAATTCAAATACGGCGGACGGGATTGTTTTTCGCGTGCGTAATGATATGGTGGTTGGTACCGTCCCAGCACAATTTCCCCAAGTTATATCTCCCTCGGATCGCCGAATCAAGACCAACATCGAGGACGTGGACGAGGATGATATTCTTCAGCGGTTGCAGACGCTTGAAATCAAACAGTATCGATACACGGACGAATGGAGACGGATTCGTGGCATCGACGATTCGGTTGTGCGCGGAGTGATTGCTCAACAAGCTCGCGAAACCTTCCCAGAATACGTCAGTGTTCAAGACTTTTATCTGAACGAAAGCGAGTTCGGCCTGATGAACTTTCATCAAATCGACAAACAGAAAGTCATCCTCGACCTAGTTGCTGCTATTCATGCCCAGCATCGACGCTTTCATGTGTCGGCCAATGCACCAGAAAAAAGCGGGGATGTAACCGTGTCTAGCGCAGACTCGGGTGGATACGCTACCAGTAGCAGCACGGCAGGAACTGGTTCTGTCTCGATCGAGTCTGGCAAGTCTGATTCAAGCTCATCTGGCAGTATTCAAATCGTTTCAGGGGATGCCCCTAGCGGCCACGCCGGCAACATTGTTGTTGGTGTTGGCGATAGTAACGACCACGGCGGCAGTATTTCCCTTGAGGGCGGAACGACTTCAGGTGATGCAAGTGTTGGTGGATCGATTGCAATTTCATCAGGGGGAAGCAGTGGAGGTACTTCAGGAAGCGTAAGCGTTGGCACAACTAACTCGGGAACAGCCGGCGACTCTGGGGATATTATGCTGGCAACAGGAAATACCAACTTC
Source organism: Phytophthora vignae f. sp. vignae (assembly GCA_016169955.1). Lineage (NCBI taxonomy): Eukaryota > Oomycota > Peronosporomycetes > Peronosporales > Peronosporaceae > Phytophthora > Phytophthora vignae. The sequence continues at coordinate 254,106 of JABJUM010000083.1, read as the reverse complement.
GGTTCAACCGGTTGGATTGAACTTCTTTCAGGTGACTCGGTGAGTGGCAACAGTGGCAGCGTGGCGATCGGCGCTGGTTCGAGCTCAGCTGGAGGTGGCGGACGAGTGACGTTGTCGGCCGGTGCGTCTGGTTCCAGTGGCGCCGGTGGGTCAGTGAGCGTCCAGTCAGGCGCTTCGGCTGGCGGTGCCACTGGCGAAGTTTCGATCTCTTCCGCGTCTAGCTCGGGCTCCAAGGCGCGCGGAAGCGGGAACGTGACGCTGACTACTGGCGATGCGGATACGAGTGTAGGACTGACGTCCATTTCGGGAGGTTTTTCATCGACTGGAAGTGGCGGCGGTGTGCTTGTTGGCGCGGGCGACAGCTCGAAGGCCGCTGGTGGGAGCGTGAGCATCGTGTCGGGCACGTCCGTTGTGGGCGACTCAGGCAAAGTGGGCTTGCGCTCTGCTGCGGTGTCATCATCTGCGAGCAGTGGAGCCGTCCAGATCGAATCGGGTAGCTCCTCGGGCGGTCTGTCGGGCGATGTGCTCATCAGCAGTGGTGCTTCGGCGTCTTCCGCCTCAGTCGGGTCCGTGCGTGTGGCAGGCGGCGCATCGAACTCCGCTAGCGGTGTCGGCGGTGCTGTCGCCATGACAGGTGGATCTTCCAGCACTGGAGGGGACATCGGTGTGAGTGGTGGCACTGGTTCGTCGAAGGGCGGTTCGGTCAGTGTGCTTGCTGGGGCATCGGGATCCGGCGGCACCGGTGGTGCGATCACAGTGTCGACGAGTGTTTCGGATGCTATGCGCAGCGCTGGTCCGGTGAGCATCGCTTCTGGGCGCGGATCACTTGGTACGGTCGACATTTCCTCTGGCGTCTCCGGAGGTGCTGTAAGCGACGTATCTGCTGCAGTTTCTCTCCGGTCGGCCTCCACCAGTACGGGCCCAAGCGGTGCGATCACGGTCGGTACAGGGTCATCAGCTTCATCGGTCTCTGGTGGTGTGAACATCGTTTCGGGAGACAGCAGTGTTTCGACGGGTGCTGTACGACTGTCTGCGGGCGCTGGTACTGGCGTGACTGGCGGGTCTGTACAGCTATTCTCCGGGAACAGCAGCTCAAGTGTAGGAGGGCGTGTCGACATTCTGTCTGGAGGAGGCGCAACGTCTGGCACAATTGCGGTCTCTTCTCGCAACTCCAGCGCAGGTGGCTACAGCGGTCGTGTCGATGTTGCGTCTGGCGGAGGCAGCCAGGGATCGAGCGGCATCGTGTCCTTATCGTCCGGTGCCGCGCGCGACGTGGTTGGCGACGTCATTGTTTCAGGCGGGCGGTCAAGCGTGGGTCGTGGCGGATCCACGTATCTGCTGTCCGGAGCGAGCGATGGTCTATCCAGCGGGAGCGTCGGCATTGCGTCTGGCGCTAGCACCGGCAGCGTGAGTTCTGGCTCAGTGACGCTTGCGTCCGGCGTGACGGCCGCAGCAGCATCGGGTCCAGTGACGGTAGCGACTGGCGACTCGAGTGCAACAGCTGGAAACGTGAGTTTAGCTTCGGGCCGCGGCGTTGGCACTGGGTCTAGTGGTCTAGTCGAGTTGCGCTCTGGTGACTCGGTGAGTGGCAACAGTGGCAACGTGGCGATCGGCGCTGGTTCGAGCTCAGCTGGAAGTGGCGGACGAGTGACGTTGTCGGCCGGTGCGTCTGGTTCCAGTGGCGCCGGTGGGTCAGTGAGCGTCCAGTCAGGCGCTTCGGCTGGCGGTGCCACTGGCGAAGTTTCGATCTCTTCCGCGTCTAGCTCGGGCTCCAAGGCGCGCGGAAGCGGGAACGTGACGCTGACTACTGGCGATGCGGATACGAGTGTAGGACTGACGTCCATTTCGGGAGGTTTTTCATCGACTGGAAGTGGCGGCGGTGTGCTTGTTGGCGCGGGCGACAGCTCGAAGGCCGCTGGTGGGAGCGTGAGCATCGTGTCGGGCACGTCCGTTGTGGGCGACTCAGGCAAAGTGGGCTTGCGCTCTGCTGCGGTGTCATCATCTGCGAGCAGTGGAGCCGTCCAGATCGAATCGGGTAGCTCCTCGGGCGGTCTGTCGGGCGATGTGCTCATCAGCAGTGGTGCTTCGGCGTCTTCCGCCTCAGTCGGGTCCGTGCGTGTGGCAGGCGGCGCATCGAACTCCGCTAGCGGTGTCGGCGGTGCTGTCGCCATGACAGGTGGATCTTCCAGCACTGGAGGGGACATCGGTGTGAGTGGTGGCACTGGTTCGTCGAAGGGCGGTTCGGTCAGTGTGCTTGCTGGGGCATCGGGATCCGGCGGCACCGGTGGTGCGATCACAGTGTCGACGAGTGTTTCGGATGCTATGCGCAGCGCTGGTCCGGTGAGCATCGCTTCTGGGCGCGGATCACTTGGTACGGTCGACATTTCCTCTGGCGTCTCCGGAGGTGCTGTAAGCGACGTATCTGCTGCAGTTTCTCTCCGGTCGGCCTCCACCAGTACGGGCCCAAGCGGTGCGATCACGGTCGGTACAGGGTCATCAGCTTCATCGGTCTCTGGTGGTGTGAACATCGTTTCGGGAGACAGCAGTGTTTCGACGGGTGCTGTACGACTGTCTGCGGGCGCTGGTACTGGCGTGACTGGCGGGTCTGTACAGCTATTCTCCGGGAACAGCAGCTCAAGTGTAGGAGGGCGTGTCGACATTCTGTCTGGAGGAGGCGCAACGTCTGGCACAATTGCGGTCTCTTCTCGCAACTCCAGCGCAGGTGGCTACAGCGGTCGTGTCGATGTTGCGTCTGGCGGAGGCAGCCAGGGATCGAGCGGCATCGTGTCCTTATCGTCCGGTGCCGCGCGCGACGTGGTTGGCGACGTCATTGTTTCAGGCGGGCGGTCAAGCGTGGGTCGTGGCGGATCCACGTATCTGCTGTCCGGAGCGAGCGATGGTCTATCCAGCGGGAGCGTCGGCATTGCGTCTGGCGCTAGCACCGGCAGCGTGAGTTCTGGCTCAGTGACGCTTGCGTCCGGCGTGACGGCCGCAGCAGCATCGGGTCCAGTGACGGTAGCGACTGGCGACTCGAGTGCAACAGCTGGAAACGTGAGTTTAGCTTCGGGCCGCGGCGTTGGCACTGGGTCTAGTGGTCTAGTCGAGTTGCGCTCTGGTGACTCGGTGAGTGGCAACAGTGGCAGCGTGGCGATCGGCGCTGGTTCGAGCTCAGCTGGAAGTGGCGGACGAGTGACGTTGTCGGCCGGTGCGTCTGGTTCCAGTGGCGCCGGTGGGTCAGTGAGCGTCCAGTCAGGCGCTTCGGCTGGCGGTGCCACTGGCGAAGTTTCGATCTCTTCCGCGTCTAGCTCGGGCTCCAAGGCGCGCGGAAGCGGGAACGTGACGCTGACTACTGGCGATGCGGATACGAGTGTAGGACTGACGTCCATTTCGGGAGGTTTTTCATCGACTGGAAGTGGCGGCGGTGTGCTTGTTGGCGCGGGCGACAGCTCGAAGGCCGCTGGTGGGAGCGTGAGCATCGTGTCGGGCACGTCCGTTGTGGGCGACTCAGGCAAAGTGGGCTTGCGCTCTGCTGCGGTGTCATCATCTGCGAGCAGTGGAGCCGTCCAGATCGAATCGGGTAGCTCCTCGGGCGGTCTGTCGGGCGATGTGCTCATCAGCAGTGGTGCTTCGGCGTCTTCCGCCTCAGTCGGGTCCGTGCGTGTGGCAGGCGGCGCATCGAACTCCGCTAGCGGTGTCGGCGGTGCTGTCGCCATGACAGGTGGATCTTCCAGCACTGGAGGGGACGTCGGTGTGAGTGGTGGCACTGGTTCGTCGAAGGGCGGTTCGGTCAGTGTGCTTGCTGGGGCATCGGGATCCGGCGGCACTGGTGGTGCGATCACAGTGTCGACGAGTGTTTCGGATGCTATGCGCAGCGCTGGTCCGGTGAGCATCGCTTCTGGGCGCGGATCACTTGGTACGGTCGACATTTCCTCTGGCGTCTCCGGAGGTGCTGTAAGCGACGTATCTGCTGCAGTTTCTCTCCGGTCGGCCTCCACCAGTACGGGCCCAAGCGGTGCGATCACGGTCGGTACAGGGTCATCAGCTTCATCGGTCTCTGGTGGTGTGAACATCGTTTCGGGAGACAGCAGTGTTTCGACGGGTGCTGTACGACTGTCTGCGGGCGCTGGTACTGGCGTGACTGGCGGGTCTGTACAGCTATTCTCCGGGAACAGCAGCTCAAGTGTAGGAGGGCGTGTCGACATTCTGTCTGGAGGAGGCGCAACGTCTGGCACAATTGCGGTCTCTTCTCGCAACTCCAGCGCAGGTGGCTACAGCGGTCGTGTCGATGTTGCGTCTGGCGGAGGCAGCCAGGGATCGAGCGGCATCGTGTCCTTATCGTCCGGTGCCGCGCGCGACGTGGTTGGCGACGTCATTGTTTCAGGCGGGCGGTCAAGCGTGGGTCGTGGCGGATCCACGTATCTGCTGTCCGGAGCGAGCGATGGTCTATCCAGCGGGAGCGTCGGCATTGCGTCTGGCGCTAGCACCGGCAGCGTGAGTTCTGGCTCAGTGACGCTTGCGTCCGGCGTGACGGCCGCAGCAGCATCGGGTCCAGTGACGGTAGCGACTGGCGACTCGAGTGCAACAGCTGGAAACGTGAGTTTAGCTTCGGGCCGCGGCGTTGGCACTGGGTCTAGTGGTCTAGTCGAGTTGCGCTCTGGTGACTCGGTGAGTGGCAACAGTGGCAGCGTGGCGATCGGCGCTGGTTCGAGCTCAGCTGGAAGTGGCGGACGAGTGACGTTGTCGGCCGGTGCGTCTGGTTCCAGTGGCGCCGGTGGGTCAGTGAGCGTCCAGTCAGGCGCTTCGGCTGGCGGTGCCACTGGCGAAGTTTCGATCTCTTCCGCGTCTAGCTCGGGCTCCAAGGCGCGCGGAAGCGGGAACGTGACGCTGACTACTGGCGATGCGGATACGAGTGTAGGACTGACGTCCATTTCGGGAGGTTTTTCATCGACTGGAAGTGGCGGCGGTGTGCTTGTTGGCGCGGGCGACAGCTCGAAGGCCGCTGGTGGGAGCGTGAGCATCGTGTCGGGCACGTCCGTTGTGGGCGACTCAGGCAAAGTGGGCTTGCGCTCTGCTGCGGTGTCATCATCTGCGAGCAGTGGAGCCGTCCAGATCGAATCGGGTAGCTCCTCGGGCGGTCTGTCGGGCGATGTGCTCATCAGCAGTGGTGCTTCGGCGTCTTCCGCCTCAGTCGGGTCCGTGCGTGTGGCAGGCGGCGCATCGAACTCCGCTAGCGGTGTCGGCGGTGCTGTCGCCATGACAGGTGGATCTTCCAGCACTGGAGGGGACATCGGTGTGAGTGGTGGCACTGGTTCGTCGAAGGGCGGTTCGGTCAGTGTGCTTGCTGGGGCATCGGGATCCGGCGGCACCGGTGGTGCGATCACAGTGTCGACGAGTGTTTCGGATGCTATGCGCAGCGCTGGTCCGGTGAGCATCGCTTCTGGGCGCGGATCACTTGGTACGGTCGACATTTCCTCTGGCGTCTCCGGAGGTGCTGTAAGCGACGTATCTGCTGCAGTTTCTCTCCGGTCGGCCTCCACCAGTACGGGCCCAAGCGGTGCGATCACGGTCGGTACAGGGTCATCAGCTTCATCGGTCTCTGGTGGTGTGAACATCGTTTCGGGAGACAGCAGTGTTTCGACGGGTGCTGTACGACTGTCTGCGGGCGCTGGTACTGGCGTGACTGGCGGGTCTGTACAGCTATTCTCCGGGAACAGCAGCTCAAGTGTAGGAGGGCGTGTCGACATTCTGTCTGGAGGAGGCGCAACGTCTGGCACAATTGCGGTCTCTTCTCGCAACTCCAGCGCAGGTGGCTACAGCGGTCGTGTCGATGTTGCGTCTGGCGGAGGCAGCCAGGGATCGAGCGGCATCGTGTCCTTATCGTCCGGTGCCGCGCGCGACGTGGTTGGCGACGTCATTGTTTCAGGCGGGCGGTCAAGCGTGGGTCGTGGCGGATCCACGTATCTGCTGTCCGGAGCGAGCGATGGTCTATCCAGCGGGAGCGTCGGCATTGCGTCTGGCGCTAGCACCGGCAGCGTGAGTTCTGGCTCAGTGACGCTTGCGTCCGGCGTGACGGCCGCAGCAGCATCGGGTCCAGTGACGGTAGCGACTGGCGACTCGAGTGCAACAGCTGGAAACGTGAGTTTAGCTTCGGGCCGCGGCGTTGGCACTGGGTCTAGTGGTCTAGTCGAGTTGCGCTCTGGTGACTCGGTGAGTGGCAACAGTGGCAGCGTGGCGATCGGCGCTGGTTCGAGCTCAGCTGGAAGTGGCGGACGAGTGACGTTGTCGGCCGGTGCGTCTGGTTCCAGTGGCGCCGGTGGGTCAGTGAGCGTCCAGTCAGGCGCTTCGGCTGGCGGTGCCACTGGCGAAGTTTCGATCTCTTCCGCGTCTAGCTCGGGCTCCAAGGCGCGCGGAAGCGGGAACGTGACGCTGACTACTGGCGATGCGGATACGAGTGTAGGACTGACGTCCATTTCGGGAGGTTTTTCATCGACTGGAAGTGGCGGCGGTGTGCTTGTTGGCGCGGGCGACAGCTCGAAGGCCGCTGGTGGGAGCGTGAGCATCGTGTCGGGCACGTCCGTTGTGGGCGACTCAGGCAAAGTGGGCTTGCGCTCTGCTGCGGTGTCATCATCTGCGAGCAGTGGAGCCGTCCAGATCGAATCGGGTAGCTCCTCGGGCGGTCTGTCGGGCGATGTGCTCATCAGCAGTGGTGCTTCGGCGTCTTCCGCCTCAGTCGGGTCCGTGCGTGTGGCAGGCGGCGCATCGAACTCCGCTAGCGGTGTCGGCGGTGCTGTCGCCATGACAGGTGGATCTTCCAGCACTGGAGGGGACATCGGTGTGAGTGGTGGCACTGGTTCGTCGAAGGGCGGTTCGGTCAGTGTGCTTGCTGGGGCATCGGGATCCGGCGGCACCGGTGGTGCGATCACAGTGTCGACGAGTGTTTCGGATGCTATGCGCAGCGCTGGTCCGGTGAGCATCGCTTCTGGGCGCGGATCACTTGGTACGGTCGACATTTCCTCTGGCGTCTCCGGAGGTGCTGTAAGCGACGTATCTGCTGCAGTTTCTCTCCGGTCGGCCTCCACCAGTACGGGCCCAAGCGGTGCGATCACGGTCGGTACAGGGTCATCAGCTTCATCGGTCTCTGGTGGTGTGAACATCGTTTCGGGAGACAGCAGTGTTTCGACGGGTGCTGTACGACTGTCTGCGGGCGCTGGTACTGGCGTGACTGGCGGGTCTGTACAGCTATTCTCCGGGAACAGCAGCTCAAGTGTAGGAGGGCGTGTCGACATTCTGTCTGGAGGAGGCGCAACGTCTGGCACAATTGCGGTCTCTTCTCGCAACTCCAGCGCAGGTGGCTACAGCGGTCGTGTCGATGTTGCGTCTGGCGGAGGCAGCCAGGGATCGAGCGGCATCGTGTCCTTATCGTCCGGTGCCGCGCGCGACGTGGTTGGCGACGTCATTGTTTCAGGCGGGCGGTCAAGCGTGGGTCGTGGCGGATCCACGTATCTGCTGTCCGGAGCGAGCGATGGTCTATCCAGCGGGAGCGTCGGCATTGCGTCTGGCGCTAGCACCGGCAGCGTGAGTTCTGGCTCAGTGACGCTTGCGTCCGGCGTGACGGCCGCAGCAGCATCGGGTCCGGTGACGGTAGCGACTGGCGACTCGAGTGCAACAGCTGGAAACGTGAGCGTGTCCGGGGGTAGGGGTGGAATTACTGGAAGCAATTTGACCATTGGGGCTGGATGGAGCGGCTCTCAAGTCGGGGGAAATGTGAATATTTCTGCGGGCGGTAGCTCCAATGCCGATGGAGGTGGTGTGGTTATTAGCGGTGGATGGAGTATGAGCCAAGTCTCAGGTGGAGTGGAGCAGCAGACGCAGTCAGCTCGAGCTTCTGGTGCGATTAAAGCTACGACGGGCGCCTCGACTCTAAGCAGCGGCGGCGTCATGCTCAGTACAGGATCATCAGCGGATGGAAGTAGTGGTGACATCGGGCTTCAAACTGGCCGAAGCTCCAAGGACGGTGGAAACATATTTGTTGCGGGGGGAAGTAGCCGAAGTGGCGTTGGCGGCGACTTGAACTTTACCTCTGGTGGAACTGACGCTAAAAGCAGCTCCAGTGGCAATGTGGATATTGTCAGTGCTGCTACGGCTACAGGTATGTCTGGAACTTTGTCGTTTGTTAGTGGGGGTGCTATCAGCGGCTCGACGGGCTCTGCAACGATAGGAACTGGTGACTCTGGCGATGGGGTTACTGGTGATCTGGTGTTAAAATCAGGCGGTAGCTCAACTGGAAGCCCTGGCGGTGTTAGTGTTTTTGGTGGGTCGTCTGGGCGATTATCAGGGTCGCCTGTGGTTGTTTCAGCTGGCAATGGGTCTACGGGTGGAGCAGTGTCTGTGTCATCAGGCTCAGGAGCAGCCACGTCAGGGTCTGTGGCGATTCAATCGGGGAAATCTACAGCTACAACTGGCACTGTGATAATCTCGAGTGGTATGGCCGGCACAGGAACGTCAGGCGATGTCAACGTTTTATCTGGAGGTTCTTCTACTGGCCAAAGTGGAAGTATAACAATTAGCGTCGGGATCTCGAAAACTCGCGCGGGTGGCTCAGTTAGCGTGTTGAGTGGAAACGGCACCAGTAATGGTGGATCCGTTGTTGTTCGTTCTGGATACGCTGATCGAGGTACAACAGGCGATGTCAATATCTCCACGTTTTCTGCTGGCAAAGCGAGTTCCTCTGGTGTTATGAACTTCAGTACTGGAACAGCAGATTTGACCAGCGGAAACCTAAGCATTTCTACAGGATCATCGACCAGCTCGCAAGCTGGCAACGTTGTAGTTGCCGTTGGTACCAGCAATGCCGCTTATGGTGGAAACGCTACTCTACAAGCAGGGCCAAATCGACTCCGAGGTGGCGATGTTAGTGTTGTGGCTGGAGATAGCTCCCAGACAATTGGCGGGGCAGCAAACATTGCATCAGGTATTGGGCCCCAGACAAGCGGTAACCTTACGTTGAGCTCTCCGGATTCGAGCGACACAGGTGGTTCAGGATCTATTGCTGGATATACAGGAGCAGCAGCGACCGGGGTAAGTGGATCAATAAGTCTGACCACGGGCCCATCCGCTGGGCAAGCTGGAGGCTCGATTTCTATGCTTGTTGGAGCAGGGACACGTGGAGCTGGAGGGATCATCAATGCTACCAGCGGAAACAGTTACAGTGGAACTGGAGGGTCGATTTTCGTGCGCGCCGGGGCGGGAACGTTAACGTCTAGTGGCTCGGTCCAAATTGAGACCCCCGCTGCTGGAATCATGGGGCAGTCTGGAGCAGTGAATATCACCACAGGATATTCAAGTACTGCTGACTCTGGTAAAATTTCCATAACTACTGGCAGCTCTCAGATGAAGAGAGGTGGAAACATCGAACTGTCGGTTGGAAGTGCTGGTCCCGTGCGTGGGGGAGACTTGCTTGCATCAGCCGGAAATAGCTCTGACGTTGGTGGTTCCTTTGCTGCAGCTGGAGGCCTTGGGTCTCAGACTGGTGGCCAAGTATCGCTCAAATCTGGTGGAAGCACAATATCCAGTTCTGGGAATATTTTCGTAGCTACCGAGGTTTCAGGTGCTGCAGGTCGCTCTGGTGGAGTATTTGTTGCAACTGGAAAAAGTCTTGGAGGTAATAGCGGCGATGCGTATATCCAGACTGGTGATGCAACCCAAGGAAGTGGAGGATCTATCCAGCTACTTGCTGGAACTGGAGATACAGGAGATGGCGCCACTATTATACTAAAAGCTGGTACGACACACGATCAGCATGCTGCAGGCGGGCCTATACTCATGACGACAGGATCTACCAACTACGGCTCCAGCGGAGGTGCTACCATTGCGACACCGGACGCAGGGGCCATTGGTAAATCCGGTTTCATCACTTTAACAACGGGCTCCGCGACGGCGGGCACGGTGGGCGACGTTACGGTGAGCACCGGCGGCAGCACCGGCGGCAACGGCGGGTCCGTGCTGCTCAGTGTGGGCACGGGCAGCAGTGGTGCTGGCGGAGCTATCTCGCTGCGGTCGGGCGACACGCACACCGTAACGGGTGCGGCAAATACCCCTACAGGCCCGGTCGGCGGCTCGATTTCGTTGAGCGGCGGCAGCGGCGTGGCGAGTGGCGGGTCGATCTCGCTGCAGAGCGGCGCGGGCCTGACGACGTCCAGCGGCGACATCTCGCTGACGACTCCGAGCTCGGCGAGCAGCGGCGGCGTGAGCGGCAGTCTGCGTCTATCGAGCGGTACTAGTCGCGAGGGCGACAGCGGGTCGTTCACCGTGACCACGGGCGTGTCGACGGGCGGCCACGGCGGGTCGATCTCGCTGTCGGTGGGCGCTGGGGACGCGTTGTCCGGTGGCGCCATCTCGCTGTGGGCAGGCGACTCGACGGCTGCGTCGTCTTCGACGAGCGGCACGGGCGGCTCGGTGAGTGTCTTGAGCGGCCGCAGCGTGGGCAGCACGAGCGGGTCCATTTCGCTGGGCACGGCGACGGGCGGCACTGCCGGTCGCTCTGGCGTGCTGAGCTTCAGCAGTGGGAAGGCGGCTGCCGGGTCTTCGGGCAGCCTATTGCTGAGCAGCGGCGCGAGCACGGGCGGCAGCGGCGGGTCGGTGGTGGTGAGCGTGGGCGACGGGTCGGTCGGCAACGGCGGGAAAGTGTCGCTCACGGCCGGCCTGAGCTCCGACAGTACGGCAGGCTCCAGCGGCGGCTCGGTCGAGCTGTTGGGCGGCCAAGGCGCGCTGACGGGCGGATCCATCAGCGTGATCAGCGGTGCTTCGGCAGGGGCGAGCTCTCCGAGCGGTGACGTATCGGTGTGGAGTGCTACGTCCGGCGCGAGCGGGAGTTTGTCTGTGGCGAGCGGCGCGTCCTCATTGTCGTCGAGCGGGTCGGTTCGTGTGTCGACGGGTGCGGCGACTGGCGGCAGGGGAGGCAACATCGAGCTGTCCGTGGGTGGTGGCAACACCGGAGCGGGTGGCAAGGTGTCGGTGACTGCTGGCAGTACGAGTGGCGGCGTTGCTGGCACCGCGAGCAGTGGTGTGGGCGGCGCTGTGGAGATATCTAGCGGCGCGAGCAGCAGCTTCACGAGTGGCAGCGTGCTGGTGCGCACACCGGATGGCGGCTCGAGCGGTCCGTCTGGGTTGGTGCGCCTGGAGACGGGCTCCGCGACGGCGGGCACGGTGGGCGACGTTACGGTGAGCACCGGCGGCAGCACCGGCGGCAACGGCGGGTCCGTGCTGCTCAGTGTGGGCACGGGCAGCAGTGGTGCTGGCGGAGCTATCTCGCTGCGGTCGGGCGACACGCACACCGTAACGGGTGCGGCAAATACGCCTACAGGCCCGGTCGGCGGCTCGATTTCGTTAAGCGGCGGCAGCGGCGTGGCGAGTGGCGGGTCGATCTCGCTGCAGAGCGGCGCGGGCCTGACGACGTCCAGCGGCGACATCTCGCTGACGACTCCGAGCTCGGCGAGCAGCGGCGGCGTGAGCGGCAGTCTGCGTCTATCGAGCGGTACTAGTCGCGAGGGCGACAGCGGGTCGTTCACCGTGACCACGGGCGTGTCGACGGGCGGCCACGGCGGGTCGATCTCGCTGTCGGTGGGCGCTGGGGACGCGTTGTCCGGTGGCGCCATCTCGCTGTGGGCAGGCGACTCGACGGCTGCGTCGTCTTCGACGAGCGGCACGGGCGGCTCGGTGAGTGTCTTGAGCGGCCGCAGCGTGGGCAGCACGAGCGGGTCCATTTCGCTGGGCACGGCGACGGGCGGCACTGCCGGTCGCTCTGGCCTGCTGAGCTTCAGCAGTGGGAAGGCGGCTGCCGGGTCTTCGGGCAGCCTATTGCTGAGCAGCGGCGCGAGCACGGGCGGCAGCGGCGGGTCGGTGGTGGTGAGCGTGGGCGACGGGTCGGTCGGCAACGGCGGGAAAGTGTCGCTCACGGCCGGCCTGAGCTCCGACAGTACGGCAGGCTCCAGCGGCGGCTCGGTCGAGCTGTTGGGCGGCCAAGGCGCGCTGACGGGCGGATCCATCAGCGTGATCAGCGGTGCTTCGGCAGGGGCGAGCTCTCCGAGCGGTGACGTATCGGTGTGGAGTGCTACGTCCGGCGCGAGCGGGAGTTTGTCTGTGGCGAGCGGCGCGTCCTCATTGTCGTCGAGCGGGTCGGTTCGTGTGTCGACGGGTGCGGCGACTGGCGGCAGGGGAGGCAACATCGAGCTGTCCGTGGGTGGTGGCAACACCGGAGCGGGTGGCAAGGTGTCGGTGACTGCTGGCAGTACGAGTGGCGGCGTTGCTGGCACCGCGAGCAGTGGTGTGGGCGGCGCTGTGGAGATATCTAGCGGCGCGAGCAGCAGCTTCACGAGTGGCAGCGTGCTGGTGCGCACACCGGATGGCGGCTCGAGCGGTCCGTCTGGGTTGGTGCGCCTGGAGACGGGCTCCGCGACGGCGGGCACGGTGGGTGACGTTACGGTGAGCACCGGCGGCAGCACCGGCGGCAACGGCGGGTCCGTGCTGCTGAGTGTGGGCACGGGCAGCAGTGGTGCTGGCGGAGCTATCTCGCTGCGGTCGGGCGACACGCACACCGTGGCTTCTGGTACGGTGGGCGGTTCTATCTCGCTAAGCGGCGGCAGCGGCGTGGCGAGTGGCGGGTTGATCTCGCTGCAGAGCGGCGCGGGCCTGACGACGTCCAGCGGCGACATCTCGCTGACGACTCCGAGCTCGGCGAGCAGCGGCGGCGTGAGCGGCAGTCTGCGTCTATCGAGCGGTACTAGTCGCGAGGGCGACAGCGGGTCGTTCACCGTGACCACGGGCGTGTCGACGGGCGGCCACGGCGGGTCGATCTCGCTGTCGGTGGGCGCTGGGGACGCGTTGTCCGGTGGCGCCATCTCGCTGTGGGCAGGCGACTCGACGGCTGCGTCGTCTTCGACGAGCGGCACGGGCGGCTCGGTGAGTGTCTTGAGCGGCCGCAGCGTGGGCAGCACGAGCGGGTCCATTTCGCTGGGCACGGCGACGGGCGGCACTGCCGGTCGCTCTGGCCTGCTGAGCTTCAGCAGTGGGAAGGCTGCTGCCGGGTCTTCGGGCAGCCTATTGCTGAGCAGCGGCGCGAGCACGGGCGGCAGCGGCGGGTCGGTGGTGGTGAGCGTGGGCGACGGGTCGGTCGGCAACGGCGGCAAAGTGTCGCTCACGGCCGGCCTGAGCTCCGACAGTACGGCAGGCTCCAGCGGCGGCTCGGTCGAGCTGTTGGGCGGCCAAGGCGCGCTGACGGGCGGATCCATCAGCGTGATCAGCGGTGCTTCGGCAGGGGCGAGCTCTCCGAGCGGTGACGTATCGGTGTGGAGTGCTACGTCCGGCGCGAGCGGGAGTTTGTCTGTGGCGAGCGGCGCGTCCTCATTGTCGTCGAGCGGGTCGGTTCGTGTGTCGACGGGTGCGGCGACTGGCGGCAGGGGAGGCAACATCGAGCTGTCCGTGGGTGGTGGCAACACCGGAGCGGGTGGCAAGGTGTCGGTGACTGCTGGCAGTACGAGTGGCGGCGTTGCTGGCACCGCGAGCAGTGGTGTGGGCGGCGCTGTGGAGATATCTAGCGGCGCGAGCAGCAGCTTCACGAGTGGCAGCGTGCTGGTGCGCACACCGGATGGCGGCTCGAGCGGTCCGTCTGGGTTGGTGCGCCTGGAGACGGGCTCCGCGACGGCGGGCACGGTGGGTGACGTTACGGTGAGCACCGGCGGCAGCACCGGCGGCAACGGCGGGTCCGTGCTGCTCAGTGTAGGCACGGGCAGCAGTGGTGCTGGCGGAGCTATCTCGCTGCGGTCGGGCGACACGCACACCGTGGCTTCTGGTACGGTGGGCGGTTCTATCTCGCTAAGCGGCGGCAGCGGCGTGGCGAGTGGCGGGTTGATCTCGCTGCAGAGCGGCGCGGGCCTGACGACGTCCAGCGGCGACATCTCGCTGACGACTCCGAGCTCGGCGAGCAGCGGCGGCGTGAGCGGCAGTCTGCGTCTATCGAGCGGTACTAGTCGCGAGGGCGACAGCGGGTCGTTCACCGTGACCACGGGCGTGTCGACGGGCGGCCACGGCGGGTCGATCTCGCTGTCGGTGGGCGCTGGGGACGCGTTGTCCGGTGGCGCCATCTCGCTGTGGGCAGGCGACTCGACGGCTGCGTCGTCTTCGACGAGCGGCACGGGCGGCTCGGTGAGTGTCTTGAGCGGCCGCAGCGTGGGCAGCACGAGCGGGTCCATTTCGCTGGGCACGGCGACGGGCGGCACTGCCGGTCGCTCTGGCCTGCTGAGCTTCAGCAGTGGGAAGGCTGCTGCCGGGTCTTCGGGCAGCCTATTGCTGAGCAGCGGCGCGAGCACGGGCGGCAGCGGCGGGTCGGTGGTGGTGAGCGTGGGCGACGGGTCGGTCGGCAACGGCGGCAAAGTGTCGCTCACGGCCGGCCTGAGCTCCGACAGTACGGCAGGCTCCAGCGGCGGCTCGGTCGAGCTGTTGGGCGGCCAAGGCGCGCTGACGGGCGGATCCATCAGCGTGATCAGCGGTGCTTCGGCAGGGGCGAGCTCTCCGAGCGGTGACGTATCGGTGTGGAGTGCTACGTCCGGCGCGAGCGGGAGTTTGTCTGTGGCGAGCGGCGCGTCCTCATTGTCGTCGAGCGGGTCGGTTCGTGTGTCGACGGGTGCGGCGACTGGCGGCAGGGGAGGCAACATCGAGCTGTCCGTGGGTGGTGGCAACACCGGAGCGGGTGGCAAGGTGTCGGTGACTGCTGGCAGTACGAGTGGCGGCGTTGCTGGCACCGCGAGCAGTGGTGTGGGCGGCGCTGTGGAGATATCTAGCGGCGCGAGCAGCAGCTTCACGAGTGGCAGCGTGCTGGTGCGCACACCGGATGGCGGCTCGAGCGGTCCGTCTGGGTTGGTGCGCCTGGAGACGGGCTCCGCGACGGCGGGCACGGTGGGTGACGTTACGGTGAGCACCGGCGGCAGCACCGGCGGCAACGGCGGGTCCGTGCTGCTCAGTGTGGGCACGGGCAGCAGTGGTGCTGGCGGAGCTATCTCGCTGCGGTCGGGCGACACGCACACCGTGGCTTCTGGTACGGTGGGCGGTTCTATCTCGCTAAGCGGCGGCAGCGGCGTGGCGAGTGGCGGGTTGATCTCGCTGCAGAGCGGCGCGGGCCTGACGACGTCCAGCGGCGACATCTCGCTGACGACTCCGAGCTCGGCGAGCAGCGGCGGCGTGAGCGGCAGTCTGCGTCTATCGAGCGGTACTAGTCGCGAGGGCGACAGCGGGTCGTTCACCGTGACCACGGGCGTGTCGACGGGCGGCCACGGCGGGTCGATCTCGCTGTCGGTGGGCGCTGGAGACGCGTTGTCCGGTGGCGCCATCTCGCTGTGGGCAGGCGACTCGACGGCTGCGTCGTCTTCGACGAGCGGCACGGGCGGCTCGGTGAGTGTCTTGAGCGGCCGCAGCGTGGGCAGCACGAGCGGGTCCATTTCGCTAGGCACGGCGACGGGCGGCACTGCCGGTCGCTCTGGCGTGCTGAGCTTCAGCAGTGGGAAGGCTGCTGCCGGGTCTTCGGGCAGCCTATTGCTGAGCAGCGGCGCGAGCACGGGCGGCAGCGGCGGGTCGGTGGTGGTGAGCGTGGGCGACGGGTCGGTCGGCAACGGCGGCAAAGTGTCGCTCACGGCCGGCCTGAGCTCCGACAGTACGGCAGGCTCCAGCGGCGGCTCGGTCGAGCTGTTGGGCGGCCAAGGCGCGCTGACGGGCGGATCCATCAGCGTGATCAGCGGTGCTTCGGCAGGGGCGAGCTCTCCGAGCGGTGACGTATCGGTGTGGAGTGCTACGTCCGGCGCGAGCGGGAGTTTGTCTGTGGCGAGCGGCGCGTCCTCATTGTCGTCGAGCGGGTCGGTTCGTGTGTCGACGGGTGCGGCGACTGGCGGCAGGGGAGGCAACATCGAGCTGTCCGTGGGTGGTGGCAACACCGGAGCGGGTGGCAAGGTGTCGGTGACTGCTGGCAGTACGAGTGGCGGCGTTGCTGGCACCGCGAGCAGTGGTGTGGGCGGCGCTGTGGAGATATCTAGCGGCGCGAGCAGCAGCTTCACGAGTGGCAGCGTGCTGGTGCGCACACCGGATGGCGGCTCGAGCGGTCCGTCTGGGTTGGTGCGCCTGGAGACGGGCTCCGCGACGGCGGGCACGGTGGGCGACGTTACGGTGAGCACCGGCGGCAGCACCGGCGGCAACGGCGGGTCCGTGCTGCTCAGTGTGGGCACGGGCAGCAGTGGTGCTGGCGGAGCTATCTCGCTGCGGTCGGGCGACACGCACACTGTGGCTTCTGGTACGGTGGGCGGTTCTATCTCGCTAAGCGGCGGCAGCGGCGTGGCGAGTGGCGGGTTGATCTCGCTGCAGAGCGGCGCGGGCCTGACGACGTCCAGCGGCGACATCTCGCTGACGACTCCGAGCTCGGCGAGCAGCGGCGGCGTGAGCGGCAGTCTGCGTCTATCGAGCGGTACTAGTCGCGAGGGCGACAGCGGGTCGTTCACCGTGACCACGGGCGTGTCGACGGGCGGCCACGGCGGGTCGATCTCGCTGTCGGTGGGCGCTGGAGACGCGTTGTCCGGTGGCGCCATCTCGCTGTGGGCAGGCGACTCGACGGCTGCGTCGTCTTCGACGAGCGGCACGGGCGGCTCGGTGAGTGTCTTGAGCGGCCGCAGCGTGGGCAGCACGAGCGGGTCCATTTCGCTGGGCACGGCGACGGGCGGCACTGCCGGTCGCTCTGGCCTGCTGAGCTTCAGCAGTGGGAAGGCTGCTGCCGGGTCTTCGGGCAGCCTATTGCTGAGCAGCGGCGCGAGCACGGGCGGCAGCGGCGGGTCGGTGGTGGTGAGCGTGGGCGACGGGTCGGTCGGCAACGGCGGCAAAGTGTCGCTCACGGCCGGCCTGAGCTCCGACAGTACGGCAGGCTCCAGCGGCGGCTCGGTCGAGCTGTTGGGCGGCCAAGGCGCGCTGACGGGCGGATCCATCAGCGTGATCAGCGGTGCTTCGGCAGGGGCGAGCTCTCCGAGCGGTGACGTATCGGTGTGGAGTGCTACGTCCGGCGCGAGCGGGAGTTTGTCTGTGGCGAGCGGCGCGTCCTCATTGTCGTCGAGCGGGTCGGTTCGTGTGTCGACGGGTGCGGCGACTGGCGGCAGGGGAGGCAACATCGAGCTGTCCGTGGGTGGTGGCAACACCGGAGCGGGTGGCAAGGTGTCGGTGACTGCTGGCAGTACGAGTGGCGGCGTTGCTGGCACCGCGAGCAGTGGTGTGGGCGGCGCTGTGGAGATATCTAGCGGCGCGAGCAGCAGCTTCACGAGTGGCAGCGTGCTGGTGCGCACACCGGATGGCGGCTCGAGCGGTCCGTCTGGGTTGGTGCGCCTGGAGACGGGCTCCGCGACGGCGGGCACGGTGGGTGACGTTACGGTGAGCACCGGCGGCAGCACCGGCGGCAACGGCGGGTCCGTGCTGCTCAGTGTGGGCACGGGCAGCAGTGGTGCTGGCGGAGCTATCTCGCTGCGGTCGGGCGACACGCACACCGTGGCTTCTGGTACGGTGGGCGGTTCTATCTCGCTAAGCGGCGGCAGCGGCGTGGCGAGTGGCGGGTTGATCTCGCTGCAGAGCGGCGCGGGCCTGACGACGTCCAGCGGCGACATCTCGCTGACGACTCCGAGCTCGGGGAGCAGCGGCGGCGTGAGCGGCAGTCTGCGTCTATCGAGCGGTACTAGTCGCGAGGGCGACAGCGGGTCGTTCACCGTGACCACGGGCGTGTCGACGGGCGGCCACGGCGGGTCGATCTCGCTGTCGGTGGGCGCTGGAGACGCGTTGTCCGGTGGCGCCATCTCGCTGTGGGCAGGCGACTCGACGGCTGCGTCGTCTTCGACGAGCGGCACGGGCGGCTCGGTGAGTGTCTTGAGCGGCCGCAGCGTGGGCAGCACGAGCGGGTCCATTTCGCTGGGCACGGCGACGGGCGGCACTGCCGGTCGCTCTGGCCTGCTGAGCTTCAGCAGTGGGAAGGCGGCTGCCGGGTCTTCGGGCAGCCTATTGCTGAGCAGCGGCGCGAGCACGGGCGGCAGCGGCGGGTCGGTGGTGGTGAGCGTGGGCGACGGGTCGGTCGGCAACGGCGGCAAAGTGTCGCTCACGGCCGGCCTGAGCTCCGACAGTACGGCAGGCTCCAGCGGCGGCTCGGTCGAGCTGTTGGGCGGCCAAGGCGCGCTGACGGGCGGATCCATCAGCGTGATCAGCGGTGCTTCGGCAGGGGCGAGCTCTCCGAGCGGTGACGTATCGGTGTGGAGTGCTACGTCCGGCGCGAGCGGGAGTTTGTCTGTGGCGAGCGGCGCGTCCTCATTGTCGTCGAGCGGGTCGGTTCGTGTGTCGACGGGTGCGGCGACTGGCGGCAGGGGAGGCAACATCGAGCTGTCCGTGGGTGGTGGCAACACCGGAGCGGGTGGCAAGGTGTCGGTGACTGCTGGCAGTACGAGTGGCGGCGTTGCTGGCACCGCGAGCAGTGGTGTGGGCGGCGCTGTGGAGATATCTAGCGGCGCGAGCAGCAGCTTCACGAGTGGCAGCGTGCTGGTGCGCACACCGGATGGCGGCTCGAGCGGTCCGTCTGGGTTGGTGCGCCTGGAGACGGGCTCCGCGACGGCGGGCACGGTGGGTGACGTTACGGTGAGCACCGGCGGCAGCACCGGCGGCAACGGCGGGTCCGTGCTGCTCAGTGTGGGCACGGGCAGCAGTGGTGCTGGCGGAGCTATCTCGCTGCGGTCGGGCGACACGCACACCGTGGCTTCTGGTACGGTGGGCGGTTCTATCTCGCTAAGCGGCGGCAGCGGCGTGGCGAGTGGCGGGTTGATCTCGCTGCAGAGCGGCGCGGGCCTGACGACGTCCAGCGGCGACATCTCGCTGACGACTCCGAGCTCGGGGAGCAGCGGCGGCGTGAGCGGCAGTCTGCGTCTATCGAGCGGTACTAGTCGCGAGGGCGACAGCGGGTCGTTCACCGTGACCACGGGCGTGTCGACGGGCGGCCACGGCGGGTCGATCTCGCTGTCGGTGGGCGCTGGAGACGCGTTGTCCGGTGGCGCCATCTCGCTGTGGGCAGGCGACTCGACGGCTGCGTCGTCTTCGACGAGCGGCACGGGCGGCTCGGTGAGTGTCTTGAGCGGCCGCAGCGTGGGCAGCACGAGCGGGTCCATTTCGCTGGGCACGGCGACGGGCGGCACTGCCGGTCGCTCTGGCCTGCTGAGCTTCAGCAGTGGGAAGGCGGCTGCCGGGTCTTCGGGCAGCCTATTGCTGAGCAGCGGCGCGAGCACGGGCGGCAGCGGCGGGTCGGTGGTGGTGAGCGTGGGCGACGGGTCGGTCGGCAACGGCGGCAAAGTGTCGCTCACGGCCGGCCTGAGCTCCGACAGTACGGCAGGCTCCAGCGGCGGCTCGGTCGAGCTGTTGGGCGGCCAAGGCGCGCTGACGGGCGGATCCATCAGCGTGATCAGCGGTGCTTCGGCAGGGGCGAGCTCTCCGAGCGGTGACGTATCGGTGTGGAGTGCTACGTCCGGCGCGAGCGGGAGTTTGTCTGTGGCGAGCGGCGCGTCCTCATTGTCGTCGAGCGGGTCGGTTCGTGTGTCGACGGGTGCGGCGACTGGCGGCAGGGGAGGCAACATCGAGCTGTCCGTGGGTGGTGGCAACACCGGAGCGGGTGGCAAGGTGTCGGTGACTGCTGGCAGTACGAGTGGCGGCGTTGCTGGCACCGCGAGCAGTGGTGTGGGCGGCGCTGTGGAGATATCTAGCGGCGCGAGCAGCAGCTTCACGAGTGGCAGCGTGCTGGTGCGCACACCGGATGGCGGCTCGAGCGGTCCGTCTGGGTTGGTGCGCCTGGAGACGGGCTCCGCGACGGCGGGCACGGTGGGCGACGTTACGGTGAGCACCGGCGGCAGCACCGGCGGCAACGGCGGGTCCGTGCTGCTCAGTGTGGGCACGGGCAGCAGTGGTGCTGGCGGAGCTATCTCGCTGCGGTCGGGCGACACGCACACTGTGGCTTCTGGTACGGTGGGCGGTTCTATCTCGCTAAGCGGCGGCAGCGGCGTGGCGAGTGGCGGGTTGATCTCGCTGCAGAGCGGCGCGGGCCTGACGACGTCCAGCGGCGACATCTCGCTGACGACTCCGAGCTCGGGGAGCAGCGGCGGCGTGAGCGGCAGTCTGCGTCTATCGAGCGGTACTAGTCGCGAGGGCGACAGCGGGTCGTTCACCGTGACCACGGGCGTGTCGACGGGCGGCCACGGCGGGTCGATCTCGCTGTCGGTGGGCGCTGGGGACGCGTTGTCCGGTGGCGCCATCTCGCTGTGGGCAGGCGACTCGACGGCTGCGTCGTCTTCGACGAGCGGCACGGGCGGCTCGGTGAGTGTCTTGAGCGGCCGCAGCGTGGGCAGCACGAGCGGGTCCATTTCGCTGGGCACGGCGACGGGCGGCACTGCCGGTCGCTCTGGCCTGCTGAGCTTCAGCAGTGGGAAGGCGGCTGCCGGGTCTTCGGGCAGCCTATTGCTGAGCAGCGGCGCGAGCACGGGCGGCAGCGGCGGGTCGGTGGTGGTGAGCGTGGGCGACGGGTCGGTCGGCAACGGCGGCAAAGTGTCGCTCACGGCCGGCCTGAGCTCCGACAGTACGGCAGGCTCCAGCGGCGGCTCGGTCGAGCTGTTGGGCGGCCAAGGCGCGCTGACGGGCGGATCCATCAGCGTGATCAGCGGTGCTTCGGCAGGGGCGAGCTCTCCGAGCGGTGACGTATCGGTGTGGAGTGCTACGTCCGGCGCGAGCGGGAGTTTGTCTGTGGCGAGCGGCGCGTCCTCATTGTCGTCGAGCGGGTCGGTTCGTGTGTCGACGGGTGCGGCGACTGGCGGCAGGGGAGGCAACATCGAGCTGTCCGTGGGTGGTGGCAACACCGGAGCGGGTGGCAAGGTGTCGGTGACTGCTGGCAGTACGAGTGGCGGCGTTGCTGGCACCGCGAGCAGTGGTGTGGGCGGCGCTGTGGAGATATCTAGCGGCGCGAGCAGCAGCTTCACGAGTGGCAGCGTGCTGGTGCGCACACCGGATGGCGGCTCGAGCGGTCCGTCTGGGTTGGTGCGCCTGGAGACGGGCTCCGCGACGGCGGGCACGGTGGGCGACGTTACGGTGAGCACCGGCGGCAGCACCGGCGGCAACGGCGGGTCCGTGCTGCTCAGTGTGGGCACGGGCAGCAGTGGTGCTGGCGGAGCTATCTCGCTGCGGTCGGGCGACACGCACACTGTGGCTTCTGGTACGGTGGGCGGTTCTATCTCGCTAAGCGGCGGCAGCGGCGTGGCGAGTGGCGGGTTGATCTCGCTGCAGAGCGGCGCGGGCCTGACGACGTCCAGCGGCGACATCTCGCTGACGACTCCGAGCTCGGGGAGCAGCGGCGGCGTGAGCGGCAGTCTGCGTCTATCGAGCGGTACTAGTCGCGAGGGCGACAGCGGGTCGTTCACCGTGACCACGGGCGTGTCGACGGGCGGCCACGGCGGGTCGATCTCGCTGTCGGTGGGCGCTGGAGACGCGTTGTCCGGTGGCGCCATCTCGCTGTGGGCAGGCGACTCGACGGCTGCGTCGTCTTCGACGAGCGGCACGGGCGGCTCGGTGAGTGTCTTGAGCGGCCGCAGCGTGGGCAGCACGAGCGGGTCCATTTCGCTGGGCACGGCGACGGGCGGCACTGCCGGTCGCTCTGGCCTGCTGAGCTTCAGCAGTGGGAAGGCGGCTGCCGGGTCTTCGGGCAGCCTATTGCTGAGCAGCGGCGCGAGCACGGGCGGCAGCGGCGGGTCGGTGGTGGTGAGCGTGGGCGACGGGTCGGTCGGCAACGGCGGCAAAGTGTCGCTCACGGCCGGCCTGAGCTCCGACAGTACGGCAGGCTCCAGCGGCGGCTCGGTCGAGCTGTTGGGCGGCCAAGGCGCGCTGACGGGCGGATCCATCAGCGTGATCAGCGGTGCTTCGGCAGGGGCGAGCTCTCCGAGCGGTGACGTATCGGTGTGGAGTGCTACGTCCGGCGCGAGCGGGAGTTTGTCTGTGGCGAGCGGCGCGTCCTCATTGTCGTCGAGCGGGTCGGTTCGTGTGTCGACGGGTGCGGCGACTGGCGGCAGGGGAGGCAACATCGAGCTGTCCGTGGGTGGTGGCAACACCGGAGCGGGTGGCAAGGTGTCGGTGACTGCTGGCAGTACGAGTGGCGGCGTTGCTGGCACCGCGAGCAGTGGTGTGGGCGGCGCTGTGGAGATATCTAGCGGCGCGAGCAGCAGCTTCACGAGTGGCAGCGTGCTGGTGCGCACACCGGATGGCGGCTCGAGCGGTCCGTCTGGGTTGGTGCGCCTGGAGACGGGCTCCGCGACGGCGGGCACGGTGGGCGACGTTACGGTGAGCACCGGCGGCAGCACCGGCGGCAACGGCGGGTCCGTGCTGCTCAGTGTGGGCACGGGCAGCAGTGGTGCTGGCGGAGCTATCTCGCTGCGGTCGGGCGACACGCACACTGTGGCTTCTGGTACGGTGGGCGGTTCTATCTCGCTAAGCGGCGGCAGCGGCGTGGCGAGTGGCGGGTTGATCTCGTTGCAGAGCGGCGCGGGCCTGACGACGTCCAGCGGCGACATCTCGCTGACGACTCCGAGCTCGGGGAGCAGCGGCGGCGTGAGCGGCAGTCTGCGTCTATCGAGCGGTACTAGTCGCGAGGGCGACAGCGGGTCGTTCACCGTGACCACGGGCGTGTCGACGGGCGGCCACGGTGGGTCGATCTCGCTGTCGGTGGGCGCTGGAGACGCGTTGTCCGGTGGCGCCATCTCGCTGTGGGCAGGCGACTCGACGGCTGCGTCGTCTTCGACGAGCGGCACGGGCGGCTCGGTGAGTGTCTTGAGCGGCCGCAGCGTGGGCAGCACGAGCGGGTCCATTTCGCTAGGCACGGCGACGGGCGGCACTGCCGGTCGCTCTGGCCTGCTGAGCTTCAGCAGTGGGAAGGCTGCTGCCGGGTCTTCGGGCAGCCTATTGCTGAGCAGCGGCGCGAGCACGGGCGGCAGCGGCGGGTCGGTGGTGGTGAGCGTGGGCGACGGGTCGGTCGGCAACGGCGGCAAAGTGTCGCTCACGGCCGGCCTGAGCTCCGACAGTACGGCAGGCTCCAGCGGCGGCTCGGTCGAGCTGTTGGGCGGCCAAGGCGCGCTGACGGGCGGATCCATCAGCGTGATCAGCGGTGCTTCGGCAGGGGCGAGCTCTCCGAGCGGTGACGTATCGGTGTGGAGTGCTACGTCCGGCGCGAGCGGGAGTTTGTCTGTGGCGAGCGGCGCGTCCTCATTGTCGTCGAGCGGGTCGGTTCGTGTGTCGACGGGTGCGGCGACTGGCGGCAGGGGAGGCAACATCGAGCTGTCCGTGGGTGGTGGCAACACCGGAGCGGGTGGCAAGGTGTCGGTGACTGCTGGCAGTACGAGTGGCGGCGTTGCTGGCACCGCGAGCAGTGGTGTGGGCGGCGCTGTGGAGATATCTAGCGGCGCGAGCAGCAGCTTCACGAGTGGCAGCGTGCTGGTGCGCACACCGGATGGCGGCTCGAGCGGTCCGTCTGGGTTGGTGCGCCTGGAGACGGGCTCCGCGACGGCGGGCACGGTGGGCGACGTTACGGTGAGCACCGGCGGCAGCACCGGCGGCAACGGCGGGTCCGTGCTGCTCAGTGTGGGCACGGGCAGCAGTGGTGCTGGCGGAGCTATCTCGCTGCGGTCGGGCGACACGCACACTGTGGCTTCTGGTACGGTGGGCGGTTCTATCTCGCTAAGCGGCGGCAGCGGCGTGGCGAGTGGCGGGTTGATCTCGCTGCAGAGCGGCGCGGGCCTGACGACGTCCAGCGGCGACATCTCGCTGACGACTCCGAGCTCGGCGAGCAGCGGCGGCGTGAGCGGCAGTCTGCGTCTATCGAGCGGTACTAGTCGCGAGGGCGACAGCGGGTCGTTCACCGTGACCACGGGCGTGTCGACGGGCGGCCACGGCGGGTCGATCTCGCTGTCGGTGGGCGCTGGAGACGCGTTGTCCGGTGGCGCCATCTCGCTGTGGGCAGGCGACTCGACGGCTGCGTCGTCTTCGACGAGCGGCACGGGCGGCTCGGTGAGTGTCTTGAGCGGCCGCAGCGTGGGCAGCACGAGCGGGTCCATTTCGCTAGGCACGGCGACGGGCGGCACTGCCGGTCGCTCTGGCCTGCTGAGCTTCAGCAGTGGGAAGGCTGCTGCCGGGTCTTCGGGCAGCCTATTGCTGAGCAGCGGCGCGAGCACGGGCGGCAGCGGCGGGTCGGTGGTGGTGAGCGTGGGCGACGGGTCGGTCGGCAACGGCGGGAAAGTGTCGCTCACGGCCGGCCTGAGCTCCGACAGTACGGCAGGCTCCAGCGGCGGCTCGGTCGAGCTGTTGGGCGGCCAAGGCGCGCTGACGGGCGGATCCATCAGCGTGATCAGCGGTGCTTCGGCAGGGGCGAGCTCTCCGAGCGGTGACGTATCGGTGTGGAGTGCTACGTCCGGCGCGAGCGGGAGTTTGTCTGTGGCGAGCGGCGCGTCCTCATTGTCGTCGAGCGGGTCGGTTCGTGTGTCGACGGGTGCGGCGACTGGCGGCAGGGGAGGCAACATCGAGCTGTCCGTGGGTGGTGGCAACACCGGAGCGGGTGGCAAGGTGTCGGTGACTGCTGGCAGTACGAGTGGCGGCGTTGCTGGCACCGCGAGCAGTGGTGTGGGCGGCGCTGTGGAGATATCTAGCGGCGCGAGCAGCAGCTTCACGAGTGGCAGCGTGCTGGTGCGCACACCGGGTGGCGGCTCGAGCGGTCCGTCTGGGTTGGTGCGCCTGGAGACGGGCTCCGCGACGGCGGGCACGGTGGGCGACGTTACGGTGAGCACCGGCGGCAGCACCGGCGGCAACGGCGGGTCCGTGCTGCTCAGTGTGGGCACGGGCAGCAGTGGTGCTGGCGGAGCTATCTCGCTGCGGTCGGGCGACACGCACACTGTGGCTTCTGGTACGGTGGGCGGTTCTATCTCGCTAAGCGGCGGCAGCGGCGTGGCGAGTGGCGGGTCGATCTCGCTGCAGAGCGGCGCGGGCCTGACGACGTCCAGCGGCGACATCTCGCTGACGACTCCGAGCTCGGCGAGCAGCGGCGGCGTGAGCGGCAGTCTGCGTCTATCGAGCGGTACTAGTCGCGAGGGCGACAGCGGGTCGTTCACCGTGACCACGGGCGTGTCGACGGGCGGCCACGGCGGGTCGATCTCGCTGTCGGTGGGCGCTGGAGACGCGTTGTCCGGTGGCGCCATCTCGCTGTGGGCAGGCGACTCGACGGCTGCGTCGTCTTCGACGAGCGGCACGGGCGGCTCGGTGAGTGTCTTGAGCGGCCGCAGCGTGGGCAGCACGAGCGGGTCCATTTCGCTAGGCACGGCGCCAGGCGGTACTGCCGGGTCTTCGGGCAGCCTATTGCTGAGCAGCGGCGCGAGCACGGGCGGCAGCGGCGGGTCGGTGGTGGTGAGCGTGGGCGACGGGTCGGTCGGCAACGGCGGCAAAGTGTCGCTCACGGCCGGCCTGAGCTCCGACAGTACGGCAGGCTCCAGCGGCGGCTCGGTCGAGCTGTTGGGCGGCCAAGGCGCGCTGACGGGCGGATCCATCAGCGTGATCAGCGGTGCTTCGGCAGGGGCGAGCTCTCCGAGCGGTGACGTATCGGTGTGGAGTGCTACGTCCGGCGCGAGCGGGAGTTTGTCTGTGGCGAGCGGCGCGTCCTCATTGTCGTCGAGCGGGTCGGTTCGTGTGTCGACGGGTGCGGCGACTGGCGGCAGGGGAGGCAACATCGAGCTGTCCGTGGGTGGTGGCAACACCGGAGCGGGTGGCAAGGTGTCGGTGACTGCTGGCAGTACGAGTGGCGGCGTTGCTGGCACCGCGAGCAGTGGTGTGGGCGGCGCTGTGGAGATATCTAGCGGCGCGAGCAGCAGCTTCACGAGTGGCAGCGTGCTGGTGCGCACACCGGATGGCGGCTCGAGCGGTCCGTCTGGGTTGGTGCGCCTGGAGACGGGCTCCGCGACGGCGGGCACGGTGGGCGACGTTACGGTGAGCACCGGCGGCAGCACCGGCGGCAACGGCGGGTCCGTGCTGCTCAGTGTGGGCACGGGCAGCAGTGGTGCTGGCGGTGCGATCTCGCTTCGGTCGGGCGACACGCACACCGTGGCTTCTGGTACGGTGGGCGGTTCGATCTCGCTAAGCGGCGGCAGTGGCGTGGCGAGTGGCGGGTCGATCTCGCTGCAGAGCGGCGCGGGCCTGACGACGTCGAGCGGCGACATCTCGTTGACGACGCCGGACTCTGCGAGCAGCAACGGCGTGAGCGGCGGTCTGCGTCTGACGAGCGGCGCGAGCCGCGTGGGCAACAGCGGGTCCGTGGATGTAACCACGGGCGTGTCGACGGGTGGCCACGGCGGGTCGATCACACTGTCGGTGGGCATGGGCGATACGATGGCGGGAGGTGCCATCTCGTTGACAGCGGGCGACTCGACGGGTGCGGCGTCGACGAATCCGCCGTCGAGCGGTACAGGCGGGTCTGTGAGCATTGCGAGCGGGCGTGGCGTGGCGAGCTCCAGCGGCTCGGTTTCGCTGAGCACGGCGGCGGGCGGTTCGGCGGGTCGTTCTGGTGTGCTGAGCTTCAGCAGCGGCAGCGCCAGTGCCGGGTCTTCGGGCAACCTGCTGCTGAGCACCGGCGCGAGCACGGGCGGCAGCGGCGGGTCCGTGGTGGTGAGCGTGGGTGACGGCTCTGTCGGCAGTGGCGGCAAGGTGTCGCTGACGGCCGGTCTGAGCTCTGCGACAACATCCGGTTCAAGCGGCGGCTCGGTGGAGCTGGTGGGCGGCCAAGGCGCCTCGACGGGCGGGTCCATCAGCGTGATCAGTGGTGCGTCGGCGGGGACGAGCTCTCCGAGCGGCGACGTGTCCCTGTGGAGTGCTGCGTCCGGCATGAGTGGGTCTCTGTCTCTGGCTAGCGGTGCGTCGTCGTCGTCGTCGAGCGGGTCTGTGCGTCTATCGACGGGTGCGGCGACTGGCGGCCGAGGAGGCACCATCGAGCTGTCCGTGGGCAGTGGGAACACGGCTGCGGGCGGCAAGGTCTTGGTGCGCGCTGGTTCGACGACGACGAGCACTGCTGCGGGCGGCGTGGGCGGCGACGTGGACGTGTCCAGCGGCGCGAGCAGTAGCTTCACGAGCGGCAACGTGCTGGTGTACACTCCGGATGGCGGCGCGGGCGCGAGCAGTACGGCCGCTTCGTCGGGCCTGATCAAACTGACGACGGGCTCTGCGACGGCGGGCACGGCGGGCGACGCGACGGTGAGCACTGGCGGCAGCACTGGCGGCAACGGCGGGTCCGTGTTGCTGAGCGTGGGCACGGGCAGCAGCGGTGCTGGCGGTGCTATCTCGCTGCGGTCGGGAGACACGCACACCGTGGCTTCTGGTACGGTGGGCGGTTCGATCTCGCTAAGCGGCGGCAGTGGCGTGACGAGTGGCGGGTCGATCTCGCTGCAGAGCGGCGCGGGCCTGACGACGTCGAGCGGCGACATCTCGCTGACGACGCCGGACTCTGCGAGCAGCAACGGCGTGAGCGGCGGTCTGCGTCTGACGAGCGGCGCGAGCCGCGTGGGCAACAGCGGGTCCGTGGATGTAACCACGGGCGTGTCGACGGGTGGCCACGGCGGGTCGATCACACTGTCGGTGGGCATGGGCGATACGATGGCGGGAGGTGCCATCTCGTTGACAGCGGGCGACTCGACGGGTGCGGCGTCGACGAATCCGCCGTCGAGCGGTACAGGCGGGTCTGTGAGCATTGCGAGCGGGCGTGGCGTGGCGAGCTCCAGCGGCTCGGTTTCGCTGGGCACGGCGGCGGGCGGTTCGGCGGGTCGTTCTGGTGTGCTGAGCTTCAGCAGCGGCAGCGCCAGTGCCGGGTCTTCGGGCAACCTGCTGCTGAGCACCGGCGCGAGCACGGGCGGCAGCGGCGGGTCCGTGGTGGTGAGCGTGGGTGACGGCTCTGTCGGCAGTGGCGGCAAGGTGTCGCTGACGGCCGGTCTGAGCTCTGCGACAACATCCGGTTCAAGCGGCGGCTCGGTGGAGCTGGTGGGCGGCCAAGGCGCCTCGACGGGCGGGTCCATCAGCGTGATCAGTGGTGCGTCGGCGGGGACGAGCTCTCCGAGCGGCGACGTGTCCCTGTGGAGTGCTGCGTCCGGCATGAGTGGGTCTCTGTCTCTGGCTAGCGGTGCGTCGTCGTCGTCGTCGAGCGGGTCTGTGCGTCTATCGACGGGTGCGGCGACTGGCGGCCGAGGAGGCACCATCGAGCTGTCCGTGGGCAGTGGGAACACGGCTGCGGGCGGCAAGGTCTTGGTGCGCGCTGGTTCGACGACGACGAGCACTGCTGCGGGCGGCGTGGGCGGCGACGTGGACGTGTCCAGCGGCGCGAGCAGTAGCTTCACGAGCGGCAACGTGCTGGTGTACACTCCGGATGGCGGCGCGGGCGCGAGCAGTACGGCCGCTTCGTCGGGCCTGATCAAACTGACGACGGGCTCTGCGACGGCGGGCACGGCGGGCGACGTGACGGTGAGCACTGGCGGCAGCACTGGCGGCAACGGCGGGTCCGTGTTGCTGAGTGTGGGCACGGGCAGCAGCGGTGCTGGCGGTGCGATCTCGCTGCGGTCGGGAGACACGCACACCGTGGCTTCTGGTACGGTGGGCGGTTCGATCTCGCTAAGCGGCGGCAGTGGCGTGACGAGTGGCGGGTCGATCTCGCTGCAGAGCGGCGCGGGCCTGACGACGTCGAGCGGCGACATCTCGTTGACGACTCCGAGCTCGGCTAGCAGCGGCGGCGTGAGCGGCGGTCTGCGTCTGACGAGCGGCGCGAGCCGCGTGGGCAACAGCGGGTCCGTGGATGTAACCACGGGCGTGTCGACGGGTGGCCACGGCGGGTCGATCACACTGTCGGTGGGCATGGGCGATACGATGGCGGGAGGTGCCATCTCGTTGACAGCGGGCGACTCGACGGGTGCGGCGTCGACGAATCCGCCGTCGAGCGGTACAGGCGGGTCTGTGAGCATTGCGAGCGGGCGTGGCGTGGCGAGCTCCAGCGGCTCGGTTTCGCTGGGCACGGCGGCGGGCGGTTCGGCGGGTCGTTCTGGTGTGCTGAGCTTCAGCAGCGGCAGCGCCAGTGCCGGGTCTTCGGGCAACCTGCTGCTGAGCACCGGCGCGAGCACGGGCGGCAGCGGCGGGTCCGTGGTGGTGAGCGTGGGTGACGGCTCTGTCGGCAGTGGCGGCAAGGTGTCGCTGACGGCCGGTCTGAGCTCTGCGACAACATCCGGTTCAAGCGGCGGCTCGGTGGAGCTGGTGGGCGGCCAAGGCGCCTCGACGGGCGGGTCCATCAGCGTGATCAGTGGTGCGTCGGCGGGGACGAGCTCTCCGAGCGGCGACGTGTCCCTGTGGAGTGCTGCGTCCGGCATGAGTGGGTCTCTGTCTCTGGCTAGCGGTGCGTCGTCGTCGTCGTCGAGCGGGTCTGTGCGTCTATCGACGGGTGCGGCGACTGGCGGCCGAGGAGGCACCATCGAGCTGTCCGTGGGCAGTGGGAACACGGCTGCGGGCGGCAAGGTCTTGGTGCGCGCTGGTTCGACGACGACGAGCACTGCTGCGGGCGGCGTGGGCGGCGACGTGGACATGTCCAGCGGCGCGAGCAGTAGCTTCACGAGCGGCAACGTGCTGGTGTACACTCCGGATGGCGGCGCGGGCGCGAGCAGTACGGCCGCTTCGTCGGGCCTGATCAAACTGACGACGGGCTCTGCGACGGCGGGCACGGCGGGCGACGTGACGGTGAGCACTGGCGGCAGCACTGGCGGCAACGGCGGGTCCGTGTTGCTGAGTGTGGGCACGGGCAGCAGCGGTGCTGGCGGTGCGATCTCGCTGCGGTCGGGAGACACGCACACCGTGGCTTCTGGTACGGTGGGCGGTTCGATCTCGCTAAGCGGCGGCAGTGGCGTGACGAGTGGCGGGTCGATCTCGCTGCAGAGCGGCGCGGGCCTGACGACGTCGAGCGGCGACATCTCGTTGACGACTCCGAGCTCGGCGAGCAGCGGCGGCGTGAGCGGCGGTCTGCGTCTGACGAGCGGCGCGAGCCGCGTGGGCAACAGCGGGTCCGTGGATGTAACCACGGGCGTGTCGACGGGTGGCCACGGCGGGTCGATCACACTGTCGGTGGGCATGGGCGATACGATGGCGGGAGGTGCCATCTCGTTGACAGCGGGCGACTCGACGGGTGCGGCGTCGACGAATCCGCCGTCGAGCGGTACAGGCGGGTCTGTGAGCATTGCGAGCGGGCGTGGCGTGGCGAGCTCCAGCGGCTCGGTTTCGCTGAGCACGGCGGCGGGCGGTTCGGCGGGTCGTTCTGGTGTGCTGAGCGTCAGCAGCGGCAGCGCCAGTGCCGGGTCTTCGGGCAACCTGCTGCTGAGCACCGGCGCGAGCACGGGCGGCAGCGGCGGGTCCGTGGTGGTGAGCGTGGGTGACGGCTCTGTCGGCAGTGGCGGCAAGGTGTCGCTGACGGCCGGTCTGAGCTCTGCGACAACATCCGGTTCAAGCGGCGGCTCGGTGGAGCTGGTGGGCGGCCAAGGCGCCTCGACGGGCGGGTCCATCAGCGTGATCAGTGGTGCGTCGGCGGGGACGAGCTCTCCGAGCGGCGACGTGTCCCTGTGGAGTGCTGCGTCCGGCATGAGTGGGTCTCTGTCTCTGGCTAGCGGTGCGTCGTCGTCGTCGTCGAGCGGGTCTGTGCGTCTATCGACGGGTGCGGCGACTGGCGGCCGAGGAGGCACCATCGAGCTGTCCGTGGGCAGTGGGAACACGGCTGCGGGCGGCAAGGTCTTGGTGCGCGCTGGTTCGACGACGACGAGCACTGCTGCGGGCGGCGTGGGCGGCGACGTGGACGTGTCCAGCGGCGCGAGCAGTAGCTTCACGAGCGGCAACGTGCTGGTGTACACTCCGGATGGCGGCGCGGGCGCGAGCAGTACGGCCGCTTCGTCGGGCCTGATCAAACTGACGACGGGCTCTGCGACGGCGGGCACGGCGGGCGACGTGACGGTGAGCACTGGCGGCAGCACCGGCGGCAACGGCGGGTCCGTGTTGCTGAGCGTGGGCACGGGCAGCAGCGGTGCTGGCGGTGCGATCTCGCTGCGGTCGGGAGACACGCACACCGTGGCTTCTGGTACGGTGGGCGGTTCGATCTCGCTAAGCGGCGGCAGTGGCGTGACGAGTGGCGGGTCGATCTCGCTGCAGAGCGGCGCGGGCCTGACGACGTCGAGCGGCGACATCTCGTTGACGACGCCGGACTCTGCGAGCAGCAACGGCGTGAGCGGCGGTCTGCGTCTGACGAGCGGCGCGAGCCGCGTGGGCAACAGCGGGTCCGTGGATGTAACCACGGGCGTGTCGACGGGTGGCCACGGCGGGTCGATCACACTGTCGGTGGGCATGGGCGATACGATGGCGGGAGGTGCCATCTCGTTGACAGCGGGCGACTCGACGGGTGCGGCGTCGACGAATCCGCCGTCGAGCGGTACAGGCGGGTCTGTGAGCATTGCGAGCGGGCGTGGCGTGGCGAGCTCCAGCGGCTCGATTTCGCTGAGCACGGCGGCGGGCGGTTCGGCGGGTCGTTCTGGTGTGCTGAGCTTCAGCAGCGGCAGCGCCAGTGCCGGGTCTTCGGGCAACCTGCTGCTGAGCACCGGCGCGAGCACGGGCGGCAGCGGCGGGTCCGTGGTGGTGAGCGTGGGTGACGGCTCTGTCGGCAGTGGCGGCAAGGTGTCGCTGACGGCCGGTCTGAGCTCTGCGACAACATCCGGTTCAAGCGGCGGCTCGGTGGAGCTGGTGGGCGGCCAAGGCGCCTCGACGGGCGGGTCCATCAGCGTGATCAGTGGTGCGTCGGCGGGGACGAGCTCTCCGAGCGGCGACGTGTCCCTGTGGAGTGCTGCGTCCGGCATGAGTGGGTCTCTGTCTCTGGCTAGCGGTGCGTCGTCGTCGTCGTCGAGCGGGTCTGTGCGTCTATCGACGGGTGCGGCGACTGGCGGCCGAGGAGGCACCATCGAGCTGTCCGTGGGCAGTGGGAACACGGCTGCGGGCGGCAAGGTCTTGGTGCGCGCTGGTTCGACGACGACGAGCACTGCTGCGGGCGGCGTGGGCGGCGACGTGGACGTGTCCAGCGGCGCGAGCAGTAGCTTCACGAGCGGCAACGTGCTGGTGTACACTCCGGATGGCGGCGCGGGCGCGAGCAGTACGGCCGCTTCGTCGGGCCTGATCAAACTGACGACGGGCTCTGCGACGGCGGGCACGGCGGGCGACGTGACGGTGAGCACTGGCGGCAGCACTGGCGGCAACGGCGGGTCCGTGTTGCTGAGCGTGGGCACGGGCAGCAGCGGTGCTGGCGGTGCTATCTCGCTGCGGTCGGGAGACACGCACACCGTGGCTTCTGGTACGGTGGGCGGTTCGATCTCGCTAAGCGGCGGCAGTGGCGTGACGAGTGGCGGGTCGATCTCGCTGCAGAGCGGCGCGGGCCTGACGACGTCGAGCGGCGACATCTCGTTGACGACGCCGGACTCTGCGAGCAGCAACGGCGTGAGCGGCGGTCTGCGTCTGACGAGCGGCGCGAGCCGCGTGGGCAACAGCGGGTCCGTGGATGTAACCACGGGCGTGTCGACGGGTGGCCACGGCGGGTCGATCACACTGTCGGTGGGCATGGGCGATACGATGGCGGGAGGTGCCATCTCGTTGACAGCGGGCGACTCGACGGGTGCGGCGTCGACGAATCCGCCGTCGAGCGGTACAGGCGGGTCTGTGAGCATTGCGAGCGGGCGTGGCGTGGCGAGCTCCAGCGGCTCGATTTCGCTGAGCACGGCGGCGGGCGGTTCGGCGGGTCGTTCTGGTGTGCTGAGCTTCAGCAGCGGCAGCGCCAGTGCCGGGTCTTCGGGCAACCTGCTGCTGAGCACCGGCGCGAGCACGGGCGGCAGCGGCGGGTCCGTGGTGGTGAGCGTGGGTGACGGCTCTGTCGGCAGTGGCGGCAAGGTGTCGCTGACGGCCGGTCTGAGCTCTGCGACAACATCCGGTTCAAGCGGCGGCTCGGTGGAGCTGGTGGGCGGCCAAGGCGCCTCGACGGGCGGGTCCATCAGCGTGATCAGTGGTGCGTCGGCGGGGACGAGCTCTCCGAGCGGCGACGTGTCCCTGTGGAGTGCTGCGTCCGGCATGAGTGGGTCTCTGTCTCTGGCTAGCGGTGCGTCGTCGTCGTCGTCGAGCGGGTCTGTGCGTCTATCGACGGGTGCGGCGACTGGCGGCCGAGGAGGCACCATCGAGCTGTCCGTGGGCAGTGGGAACACGGCTGCGGGCGGCAAGGTCTTGGTGCGCGCTGGTTCGACGACGACGAGCACTGCTGCGGGCGGCGTGGGCGGCGACGTGGACGTGTCCAGCGGCGCGAGCAGTAGCTTCACGAGCGGCAACGTGCTGGTGTACACTCCGGATGGCGGCGCGGGCGCGAGCAGTACGGCCGCTTCGTCGGGCCTGATCAAACTGACGACGGGCTCTGCGACGGCGGGCACGGCGGGCGACGTGACGGTGAGCACTGGCGGCAGCACTGGCGGCAACGGCGGGTCCGTGTTGCTGAGCGTGGGCACGGGCAGCAGCGGTGCTGGCGGTGCTATCTCGCTGCGGTCGGGAGACACGCACACCGTGGCTTCTGGTACGGTGGGCGGTTCGATCTCGCTAAGCGGCGGCAGTGGCGTGACGAGTGGCGGGTCGATCTCGCTGCAGAGCGGCGCGGGCCTGACGACGTCGAGCGGCGACATCTCGTTGACGACGCCGGACTCTGCGAGCAGCAACGGCGTGAGCGGCGGTCTGCGTCTGACGAGCGGCGCGAGCCGCGTGGGCAACAGCGGGTCCGTGGATGTAACCACGGGCGTGTCGACGGGTGGCCACGGCGGGTCGATCACACTGTCGGTGGGCATGGGCGATACGATGGCGGGAGGTGCCATCTCGTTGACAGCGGGCGACTCGACGGGTGCGGCGTCGACGAATCCGCCGTCGAGCGGTACAGGCGGGTCTGTGAGCATTGCGAGCGGGCGTGGCGTGGCGAGCTCCAGCGGCTCGATTTCGCTGAGCACGGCGGCGGGCGGTTCGGCGGGTCGTTCTGGTGTGCTGAGCTTCAGCAGCGGCAGCGCCAGTGCCGGGTCTTCGGGCAACCTGCTGCTGAGCACCGGCGCGAGCACGGGCGGCAGCGGCGGGTCCGTGGTGGTGAGCGTGGGTGACGGCTCTGTCGGCAGTGGCGGCAAGGTGTCGCTGACGGCCGGTCTGAGCTCTGCGACAACATCCGGTTCAAGCGGCGGCTCGGTGGAGCTGGTGGGCGGCCAAGGCGCCTCGACGGGCGGGTCCATCAGCGTGATCAGTGGTGCGTCGGCGGGGACGAGCTCTCCGAGCGGCGACGTGTCCCTGTGGAGTGCTGCGTCCGGCATGAGTGGGTCTCTGTCTCTGGCTAGCGGTGCGTCGTCGTCGTCGTCGAGCGGGTCTGTGCGTCTATCGACGGGTGCGGCGACTGGCGGCCGAGGAGGCACCATCGAGCTGTCCGTGGGCAGTGGGAACACGGCTGCGGGCGGCAAGGTCTTGGTGCGCGCTGGTTCGACGACGACGAGCACTGCTGCGGGCGGCGTGGGCGGCGACGTGGACGTGTCCAGCGGCGCGAGCAGTAGCTTCACGAGCGGCAACGTGCTGGTGTACACTCCGGATGGCGGCGCGGGCGCGAGCAGTACGGCCGCTTCGTCGGGCCTGATCAAACTGACGACGGGCTCTGCGACGGCGGGCACGGCGGGCGACGTGACGGTGAGCACTGGCGGCAGCACTGGCGGCAACGGCGGGTCCGTGTTGCTGAGTGTGGGCACGGGCAGCAGCGGTGCTGGCGGTGCTATCTCGCTGCGGTCGGGAGACACGCACACCGTGGCTTCTGGTACGGTGGGCGGTTCGATCTCGCTAAGCGGCGGCAGTGGCGTGACGAGTGGCGGGTCGATCTCGCTGCAGAGCGGCGCGGGCCTGACGACGTCGAGCGGCGACATCTCGTTGACGACGCCGGACTCTGCGAGCAGCAACGGCGTGAGCGGCGGTCTGCGTCTGACGAGCGGCGCGAGCCGCGTGGGCAACAGCGGGTCCGTGGATGTAACCACGGGCGTGTCGACGGGTGGCCACGG
Organism: Phytophthora vignae f. sp. vignae; assembly: GCA_016169955.1. Taxonomy (NCBI): domain Eukaryota; phylum Oomycota; class Peronosporomycetes; order Peronosporales; family Peronosporaceae; genus Phytophthora; species Phytophthora vignae. Next base: position 218,848 of record JABJUM010000083.1, on the reverse strand, counting down.
CGGGTCGATCACACTGTCGGTGGGCATGGGCGATACGATGGCGGGAGGTGCCATCTCGTTGACAGCGGGCGACTCGACGGGTGCGGCGTCGACGAATCCGCCGTCGAGCGGTACAGGCGGGTCTGTGAGCATTGCGAGCGGGCGTGGCGTGGCGAGCTCCAGCGGCTCGGTTTCGCTGAGCACGGCGGCGGGCGGTTCGGCGGGTCGTTCTGGTGTGCTGAGCTTCAGCAGCGGCAGCGCCAGTGCCGGGTCTTCGGGCAACCTGCTGCTGAGCACCGGCGCGAGCACGGGCGGCAGCGGCGGGTCCGTGGTGGTGAGCGTGGGTGACGGCTCTGTCGGCAGTGGCGGCAAGGTGTCGCTGACGGCCGGTCTGAGCTCTGCGACAACATCCGGTTCAAGCGGCGGCTCGGTGGAGCTGGTGGGCGGCCAAGGCGCCTCGACGGGCGGGTCCATCAGCGTGATCAGTGGTGCGTCGGCGGGGACGAGCTCTCCGAGCGGCGACGTGTCCCTGTGGAGTGCTGCGTCCGGCATGAGTGGGTCTCTGTCTCTGGCTAGCGGTGCGTCGTCGTCGTCGTCGAGCGGGTCTGTGCGTCTATCGACGGGTGCGGCGACTGGCGGCCGAGGAGGCACCATCGAGCTGTCCGTGGGCAGTGGGAACACGGCTGCGGGCGGCAAGGTCTTGGTGCGCGCTGGTTCGACGACGACGAGCACTGCTGCGGGCGGCGTGGGCGGCGACGTGGACGTGTCCAGCGGCGCGAGCAGTAGCTTCACGAGCGGCAACGTGCTGGTGTACACTCCGGATGGCGGCGCGGGCGCGAGCAGTACGGCCGCTTCGTCGGGCCTGATCAAACTGACGACGGGCTCTGCGACGGCGGGCACGGCGGGCGACGTGACGGTGAGCACTGGCGGCAGCACTGGCGGCAACGGCGGGTCCGTGTTGCTGAGTGTGGGCACGGGCAGCAGCGGTGCTGGCGGTGCGATCTCGCTGCGGTCGGGAGACACGCACACCGTGGCTTCTGGTACGGTGGGCGGTTCGATCTCGCTAAGCGGCGGCAGTGGCGTGACGAGTGGCGGGTCGATCTCGCTGCAGAGCGGCGCGGGCCTGACGACGTCGAGCGGCGACATCTCGTTGACGACGCCGGACTCTGCGAGCAGCAACGGCGTGAGCGGCGGTCTGCGTCTGACGAGCGGCGCGAGCCGCGTGGGCAACAGCGGGTCCGTGGATGTAACCACGGGCGTGTCGACGGGTGGCCACGGCGGGTCGATCACACTGTCGGTGGGCATGGGCGATACGATGGCGGGAGGTGCCATCTCGTTGACAGCGGGCGACTCGACGGGTGCGGCGTCGACGAATCCGCCGTCGAGCGGTACAGGCGGGTCTGTGAGCATTGCGAGCGGGCGTGGCGTGGCGAGCTCCAGCGGCTCGGTTTCGCTGAGCACGGCGGCGGGCGGTTCGGCGGGTCGTTCTGGTGTGCTGAGCTTCAGCAGCGGCAGCGCCAGTGCCGGGTCTTCGGGCAACCTGCTGCTGAGCACCGGCGCGAGCACGGGCGGCAGCGGCGGGTCCGTGGTGGTGAGCGTGGGTGACGGCTCTGTCGGCAGTGGCGGCAAGGTGTCGCTGACGGCCGGTCTGAGCTCTGCGACAACATCCGGTTCAAGCGGCGGCTCGGTGGAGCTGGTGGGCGGCCAAGGCGCCTCGACGGGCGGGTCCATCAGCGTGATCAGTGGTGCGTCGGCGGGGACGAGCTCTCCGAGCGGCGACGTGTCCCTGTGGAGTGCTGCGTCCGGCATGAGTGGGTCTCTGTCTCTGGCTAGCGGTGCGTCGTCGTCGTCGTCGAGCGGGTCTGTGCGTCTATCGACGGGTGCGGCGACTGGCGGCCGAGGAGGCACCATCGAGCTGTCCGTGGGCAGTGGGAACACGGCTGCGGGCGGCAAGGTCTTGGTGCGCGCTGGTTCGACGACGACGAGCACTGCTGCGGGCGGCGTGGGCGGCGACGTGGACGTGTCCAGCGGCGCGAGCAGTAGCTTCACGAGCGGCAACGTGCTGGTGTACACTCCGGATGGCGGCGCGGGCGCGAGCAGTACGGCCGCTTCGTCGGGCCTGATCAAACTGACGACGGGCTCTGCGACGGCGGGCACGGCGGGCGACGTGACGGTGAGCACTGGCGGCAGCACTGGCGGCAACGGCGGGTCCGTGTTGCTGAGCGTGGGCACGGGCAGCAGCGGTGCTGGCGGTGCTATCTCGCTGCGGTCGGGAGACACGCACACCGTGGCTTCTGGTACGGTGGGCGGTTCGATCTCGCTAAGCGGCGGCAGTGGCGTGACGAGTGGCGGGTCGATCTCGCTGCAGAGCGGCGCGGGCCTGACGACGTCGAGCGGCGACATCTCGTTGACGACGCCGGACTCTGCGAGCAGCAACGGCGTGAGCGGCGGTCTGCGTCTGACGAGCGGCGCGAGCCGCGTGGGCAACAGCGGGTCCGTGGATGTAACCACGGGCGTGTCGACGGGTGGCCACGGCGGGTCGATCACACTGTCGGTGGGCATGGGCGATACGATGGCGGGAGGTGCCATCTCGTTGACAGCGGGCGACTCGACGGGTGCGGCGTCGACGAATCCGCCGTCGAGCGGTACAGGCGGGTCTGTGAGCATTGCGAGCGGGCGTGGCGTGGCGAGCTCCAGCGGCTCGGTTTCGCTGGGCACGGCGGCGGGCGGTTCGGCGGGTCGTTCTGGTGTGCTGAGCGTCAGCAGCGGCAGCGCCAGTGCCGGGTCTTCGGGCAACCTGCTGCTGAGCACCGGCGCGAGCACGGGCGGCAGCGGCGGGTCCGTGGTGGTGAGCGTGGGTGACGGCTCTGTCGGCAGTGGCGGCAAGGTGTCGCTGACGGCCGGTCTGAGCTCTGCGACAACATCCGGTTCAAGCGGCGGCTCGGTGGAGCTGGTGGGCGGCCAAGGCGCCTCGACGGGCGGGTCCATCAGCGTGATCAGTGGTGCGTCGGCGGGGACGAGCTCTCCGAGCGGCGACGTGTCCCTGTGGAGTGCTGCGTCCGGCATGAGTGGGTCTCTGTCTCTGGCTAGCGGTGCGTCGTCGTCGTCGTCGAGCGGGTCTGTGCGTCTATCGACGGGTGCGGCGACTGGCGGCCGAGGAGGCACCATCGAGCTGTCCGTGGGCAGTGGGAACACGGCTGCGGGCGGCAAGGTCTTGGTGCGCGCTGGTTCGACGACGACGAGCACTGCTGCGGGCGGCGTGGGCGGCGACGTGGACGTGTCCAGCGGCGCGAGCAGTAGCTTCACGAGCGGCAACGTGCTGGTGTACACTCCGGATGGCGGCGCGGGCGCGAGCAGTACGGCCGCTTCGTCGGGCCTGATCAAACTGACGACGGGCTCTGCGACGGCGGGCACGGCGGGCGACGTGACGGTGAGCACTGGCGGCAGCACTGGCGGCAACGGCGGGTCCGTGTTGCTGAGTGTGGGCACGGGCAGCAGCGGTGCTGGCGGTGCGATCTCGCTGCGGTCGGGAGACACGCACACCGTGGCTTCTGGTACGGTGGGCGGTTCGATCTCGCTAAGCGGCGGCAGTGGCGTGACGAGTGGCGGGTCGATCTCGCTGCAGAGCGGCGCGGGCCTGACGACGTCGAGCGGCGACATCTCGTTGACGACTCCGAGCTCGGCGAGCAGCGGCGGCGTGAGCGGCGGTCTGCGTCTGACGAGCGGCGCGAGCCGCGTGGGCAACAGCGGGTCCGTGGATGTAACCACGGGCGTGTCGACGGGTGGCCACGGCGGGTCGATCACACTGTCGGTGGGCATGGGCGATACGATGGCGGGAGGTGCCATCTCGTTGACAGCGGGCGACTCGACGGGTGCGGCGTCGACGAATCCGCCGTCGAGCGGTACAGGCGGGTCTGTGAGCATTGCGAGCGGGCGTGGCGTGGCGAGCTCCAGCGGCTCGGTTTCGCTGAGCACGGCGGCGGGCGGTTCGGCGGGTCGTTCTGGTGTGCTGAGCGTCAGCAGCGGCAGCGCCAGTGCCGGGTCTGCGGGCAACCTGCTGCTGAGCACCGGCGCGAGCACGGGCGGCAGCGGCGGGTCCGTGGTGGTGAGCGTGGGTGACGGCTCTGTCGGCAGTGGCGGCAAGGTGTCGCTGACGGCCGGTCTGAGCTCTGCGACAACATCCGGTTCAAGCGGCGGCTCGGTGGAGCTGGTGGGCGGCCAAGGCGCCTCGACGGGCGGGTCCATCAGCGTGATCAGTGGTGCGTCGGCGGGGACGAGCTCTCCGAGCGGCGACGTGTCCCTGTGGAGTGCTGCGTCCGGCATGAGTGGGTCTCTGTCTCTGGCTAGCGGTGCGTCGTCGTCGTCGTCGAGCGGGTCTGTGCGTCTATCGACGGGTGCGGCGACTGGCGGCCGAGGAGGCACCATCGAGCTGTCCGTGGGCAGTGGGAACACGGCTGCGGGCGGCAAGGTCTTGGTGCGCGCTGGTTCGACGACGACGAGCACTGCTGCGGGCGGCGTGGGCGGCGACGTGGACGTGTCCAGCGGCGCGAGCAGTAGCTTCACGAGCGGCAACGTGCTGGTGTACACTCCGGATGGCGGCGCGGGCGCGAGCAGTACGGCCGCTTCGTCGGGCCTGATCAAACTGACGACGGGCTCTGCGACGGCGGGCACGGCGGGCGACGTGACGGTGAGCACTGGCGGCAGCACTGGCGGCAACGGCGGGTCCGTGTTGCTGAGTGTGGGCACGGGCAGCAGCGGTGCTGGCGGTGCTATCTCGCTGCGGTCGGGAGACACGCACACCGTGGCTTCTGGTACGGTGGGCGGTTCGATCTCGCTAAGCGGCGGCAGTGGCGTGACGAGTGGCGGGTCGATCTCGCTGCAGAGCGGCGCGGGCCTGACGACGTCGAGCGGCGACATCTCGTTGACGACGCCGGACTCTGCGAGCAGCAACGGCGTGAGCGGCGGTCTGCGTCTGACGAGCGGCGCGAGCCGCGTGGGCAACAGCGGGTCCGTGGATGTAACCACGGGCGTGTCGACGGGTGGCCACGGCGGGTCGATCACACTGTCGGTGGGCATGGGCGATACGATGGCGGGAGGTGCCATCTCGTTGACAGCGGGCGACTCGACGGGTGCGGCGTCGACGAATCCGCCGTCGAGCGGTACAGGCGGGTCTGTGAGCATTGCGAGCGGGCGTGGCGTGGCGAGCTCCAGCGGCTCGGTTTCGCTGAGCACGGCGGCGGGCGGTTCGGCGGGTCGTTCTGGTGTGCTGAGCGTCAGCAGCGGCAGCGCCAGTGCCGGGTCTTCGGGCAACCTGCTGCTGAGCACCGGCGCGAGCACGGGCGGCAGCGGCGGGTCCGTGGTGGTGAGCGTGGGTGACGGCTCTGTCGGCAGTGGCGGCAAGGTGTCGCTGACGGCCGGTCTGAGCTCTGCGACAACATCCGGTTCAAGCGGCGGCTCGGTGGAGCTGGTGGGCGGCCAAGGCGCCTCGACGGGCGGGTCCATCAGCGTGATCAGTGGTGCGTCGGCGGGGACGAGCTCTCCGAGCGGCGACGTGTCCCTGTGGAGTGCTGCGTCCGGCATGAGTGGGTCTCTGTCTCTGGCTAGCGGTGCGTCGTCGTCGTCGTCGAGCGGGTCTGTGCGTCTATCGACGGGTGCGGCGACTGGCGGCCGAGGAGGCACCATCGAGCTGTCCGTGGGCAGTGGGAACACGGCTGCGGGCGGCAAGGTCTTGGTGCGCGCTGGTTCGACGACGACGAGCACTGCTGCGGGCGGCGTGGGCGGCGACGTGGACGTGTCCAGCGGCGCGAGCAGTAGCTTCACGAGCGGCAACGTGCTGGTGTACACTCCGGATGGCGGCGCGGGCGCGAGCAGTACGGCCGCTTCGTCGGGCCTGATCAAACTGACGACGGGCTCTGCGACGGCGGGCACGGCGGGCGACGTGACGGTGAGCACTGGCGGCAGCACTGGCGGCAACGGCGGGTCCGTGTTGCTGAGTGTGGGCACGGGCAGCAGCGGTGCTGGCGGTGCTATCTCGCTGCGGTCGGGAGACACGCACACCGTGGCTTCTGGTACGGTGGGCGGTTCGATCTCGCTAAGCGGCGGCAGTGGCGTGACGAGTGGCGGGTCGATCTCGCTGCAGAGCGGCGCGGGCCTGACGACGTCGAGCGGCGACATCTCGTTGACGACGCCGGACTCTGCGAGCAGCAACGGCGTGAGCGGCGGTCTGCGTCTGACGAGCGGCGCGAGCCGCGTGGGCAACAGCGGGTCCGTGGATGTAACCACGGGCGTGTCGACGGGTGGCCACGGCGGGTCGATCACACTGTCGGTGGGCATGGGCGATACGATGGCGGGAGGTGCCATCTCGTTGACAGCGGGCGACTCGACGGGTGCGGCGTCGACGAATCCGCCGTCGAGCGGTACAGGCGGGTCTGTGAGCATTGCGAGCGGGCGTGGCGTGGCGAGCTCCAGCGGCTCGGTTTCGCTGAGCACGGCGGCGGGCGGTTCGGCGGGTCGTTCTGGTGTGCTGAGCGTCAGCAGCGGCAGCGCCAGTGCCGGGTCTTCGGGCAACCTGCTGCTGAGCACCGGCGCGAGCACGGGCGGCAGCGGCGGGTCCGTGGTGGTGAGCGTGGGTGACGGCTCTGTCGGCAGTGGCGGCAAGGTGTCGCTCACGGCTGGGCGCAGCTCTGATTTATCTGGTGGAACTGTTGACTTAACTAGCGGTGGCGGAGGACCTGGATATGCCAGTGGCTCTCTAGTAGCTAGATCGTCGGGTGGTGGTACGTCAGGTGCCATTAGTGTGAATTCTGGTGACAGCAGTGCTGGGGTGTCTGGACCGGTGACATTAGCGTCTGGCGGTAGCACGGGTGGTGCAAGTGGATTGGTGACTGTTGCTGGTGGAGACGGAATAGGAAGTGGTGGAGTCGGAGGTCCTGTGTTGATCAAGGGCGGGTTGACCAGCGATGCATCGGGCGTTGGTGGCAAGGTCGCAATTTCGGGCGGAGCTGGTGGCAGCACGGGCACAGGTGGCGCTCTTGAGCTCGCAGGTGGCGCTGGAGGCAATACTGGTGGTTCAGTGTCGGTCGCAACTGGTGGTGCAGCGAGTGGCACTACTGGATCTATGTTATTTACAACAGGATCTTTGACTTCTGCGACAACAGCTACAGGCTCCAGCGGTGCCATAACGATTCGATCTGGACCTGCAAATTCAGGGTCGAGTGGCACGATTGGTTTGTCGACAGGTACTTCTTCTGCCAGTGGTGCTGGTGGTTCTATTACCCTTTCAGTTGGAAACGGTGTAACTGGAGCAGGTGGTGGCATTGAACTTACTGCTGGCGGGACTACGGCTGCGAGCTCGGGTGGAAAGGTTGACATTTTAAGTGGTTCTTCATCGCAATCGAATAGCGGCGAAGTCTACTTGCGTTCAGCAACTGGTGGTATCTCGGGTATGGTGGCGGTTAGCTCTGGTACAAGTAGTGCTGGAGTATCCGGGGCAGTAACAATGACATCCGGAGCGAGCACGGGAGGTGTAAGTGGACTGGTGACTGTAGCTGGTGGGGACGGAACAGGCATCGGAGGAGTCGGTGGTGCTGTGTCTATCAAGGGCGGTTTGACGAGCGATAGCTCTGTTGGTGGTGGTAAAGTGTCCGTGTCTGGCGGTATCGGCGGTAGTTTGAGCAACGGAGGCGCTGTGGAGCTTACCGGTGGTGTTGGAGGTAGTGCAGGTGGTGCAGTATCAATTGCGAGCGGCAAAGCATTGAGTGGTATGAGTGGAGGTATAACACTGAGCACTGGTTCACTGAGTGACCTAGCTGCAGCGACGAGCTTGAGTGGTGATATCAAGATAGCCTCCGGGCCTGCGAATTCGGGGTCCAGTGGATCAATCAGTTTGTTGACAGGTGTGTCCACTACTGGTGGCACTGGTGGTTCGATTACAGTCTCTGCTGGTAACGGCGTAACTGGAATTGGCGGCGGAATTAAAGTTGCTGCTGGTGGGACCACTGCTGCGAGTGCTGGTGGACAGGTAGACATTACAAGTGGGTCGTCATCACTGTCGAACAGTGGTGAAGTCTACTTGCGATCGGCAAGCAGTGGTATATCTGGCCAAGTGACTATAAGCTCTGGCACAAGTAGTACTGGAGTATCCGGGGCAGTAACAATGGCATCAGGAGCGAGCACGGGAGGTGTAAGTGGACTGGTGACTGTAGCTGGCGGGGACGGTACCGGAACCGGAGGAGTCGGCGGTGCTGTGTCTATCAAGGGCGGTTTGACGAGCGATAGCTCTGTTGGTGGTGGTAAAGTGTCCGTGTCTGGCGGTATCGGCGGTAGTTTGAGCAACGGCGGCGCCGTGGAGCTCACCGGTGGTGCCGGAGGCAGTGCCGGTGGCTCAGTTTCGATCGCGAGTGGAAAAGCAACGACCGGTGCTAGCGGATCTTTGCTACTGACTACAGGCTCCATGATTAGCACAACTACAGCCACAAGCTCCAGCGGTGCTGTTACAATTCGATCGGGTCCTGCCAATGCAGGGTCTAGCGGCCCAATTGGCTTGTCTACGGGTGCTTCTACTGCTGGTGGCGCTGGAGGTTCGATCAGTTTGTCAGTCGGAACAGGTTCTGTCGGGAACGGCGGTGACATCTCATTGGTTGGCGGTGCTGCATCGGATTCGACTGCAGGAGCGGGCATCGGTGGCGGTATCACACTGTCTTCTGGTGATTCAACTTCGGCGACAGGTGGGCTCATCTCGCTGGTGAGTGGAACGGGGGCCGCCAAAAGCTCAGGAAAAATTGATATCCTGAGCGCGAACGGGGGCACCAATGGTGTCAGTGGTAACGTGCAATTGGCGTCTGGTACTACCGGGGCCGGTAGTTCGGGATCTCTAACTCTATCCACAGGTAATGCTGTCGGTGGCACTGGCGGCGACATACTGATCCAAGTCGGCTCTGGGTCTGTCGGAGCTGGAGGAGGCGTGACAATTGCATCTGGAACAGCCACCGCAAGTACTGCAGTGGGTGGCCAAGTGTCAATTTCATCTGGCAATGGTGGCGCTGGTGGAGGAGCCGTCGTGGTCCAAGCTGGCACTAGCAGCGGCGGAATGGGTGGGTCTATTTCGCTCTCTAGTGGCACTAGCTCATCGTCCGCAGCAAGTGGAGATGTTACTATTGCGTCTGCTGCCAAAACTGTGCCTGGTGCGAGTGGCGCTCTCTGGATACAGACGGGAACAGCTACATCGGGAAACAGCGGTGCTATCTCGATCACGTCGGGAGCAACTTCCAGCGGGACGGCCGGAGCGATATCCGTATCCGTTGGCGCTGGTACGACTGGTGTTGGCGGGGGCCTGGATCTCTCTGCTGGTCAGAGCACAGGCGGAACTGGTGGTGACGCTACTATGACCGCAGGAGCAGGAGCAATCGGAGGCAAAGCAACACTCGCTGGCGGCTCCGGGTCTACAGGTAACGGTGGTGATGTTGTAATCACTAGCGGAGCAAGTACGAGCAGCTCCAGTGGGCTACTTGAAATTGCATCAGCGACCGGTGGGACGGGTGGTAGTGGAGATGTTTCCTTCGGCTCTGGAACAGCGTCAGGGCCCACGGGAGATTTGACGTTGTCCACGGGCATCTCGACGAATGGACTTGCTGGCAGTATGACACTGTCAGTTGGATCCGGCAAGGCCAGTTCAGGCGGAAGCTGGACAGCCTCAGCGGGATCGACTACAGCTGGGACTGGTGGGACTGCTTCACTCAGTGGTGGAGGAGGAAGCACAACTGGCGGTAGTGTTAACATCAATGGCGGCAGCGGAAGTACCTCTGGCGGCAGCATAAATATCAACGGCGGCGGTGGAACCTCGGCAAACGGAGGTGATGTTATGCTAACGAGTGGCCAGAGCACTGGCGCAGCAGGGGGCGCCATATCGCTGACGACTAGCACAGGTGCTTCGGGGTCTTCAAGTGGCTCGATTACATTGTCAACTGGCACATCGACTAGTGCAAATAGCGGAGGCATCACGCTGAGTACCGCTGGCGCCATTGTAGGTGGAGTGGGAGGACCAATTGCCTTGTCGGTCGGTGGAGGAAACACTGGCAACGGCGGAGCTGTAACAATAGCGGCTGGTCCAACAACGGCGGCGTCTGGCATTGGTGGCTCGGTCGATCTGACGGCTGGTGCTGGAACGTCCGGCACGGGCGGCTCGGTGTACGCATATATCGGCGCAGGATCGACAGCAGTGAATGATGGCGGATTTTACGTGAAGAAGGCCACTGCAGGTGCAGCGGACATTCTCAAGGTTACGAGCACCCAGCTTACTGGCAGTAGTTATGCTGTGGCCTTCAGCTCCACAACGTCTACGATTAGTCTCGACTCGGCATCTGAAGTCATGATCACCGCTGGAACGACGACGACTGTTTCGGGCGGCCTGCTTCATGTGGACTCGCACGATTTCCGTGTGTCCACGGACGGAACGACAAACGTTTTGTATGTGGACGTGACAGGAAGCGTCGTGAAAGCCCTCGCGATGAATGTTCTTGGACAACTCACGATGAGTGCTGCGCAGGCTGCGATCGTCCACTCACAGACCGGGTCGACCAACGCGCTTACGATCTCGTCGCCCAACCTGAAATTGGCAGGCGGCGATGTTATCTTTGTGGGCAGCGCCGTGACTACAACTGCCCCAACGGGAGGCAGTGCGTGCACCGCTGGAACGCTCCGGTATGATGCGAACGCGATCTACTTCTGTGGAACTGACGCAGTCTGGAAGCAAGTCGCATTGGCGGCGTACTAAGGTGGACTGAAAGAAGTCCTGCATATTTCATGAGGTATATGTTTGCATGAAAAACAATAAAACAAAGAATATACGTATCTTGCATTTATACACGATGGTGTCTTCCTCGGTTGTGCTTATCGGTAGGGCAAGATGAAACTTTTCGTTCGTACTGGGAAATGTCGATAGATATGGCGCTATCCTGTGATGGACTTCCTAAAACGGAGAAAATTATGTAGCGAGGATTTATCACAGTATATTCGTCGATGAACATTGTTTGCCAATCCAACACCAACTAACTCGCAGTCTCACCGCAGAGCGGCGACAGAACGCGTCTACTTTGCCACAATGTTCAGCAGTCCATGGGCTCCCTGCTTCTTGGGAGAAACGAGAATGGCCTTGCGCACGTCGCGGCCCTGCAAATGGCGCTGCACAGCTGGGGAGGCTAGTGCCAGCGCCAGCACGGCGTCCGAGTCTCGGGCATCCAGCAGAGCAGGATCCACGAGAATGGTATCGCGCGGCTTGCCCTGCACTTGCAGCACCACCTTGACTTGAGCACGTTCCAACAGAGCCGGGTCGTACGCAGGCCACGCACTCGCATGCACGTCGGCTGCCTCGTCACCGTCTTGCAGGACCTGGAACATTTCAGCAGCAGTGTGGGGGGCTAACGGTGCCAGCATTTGAACCAGCGCCCGCAGAGCCTCCTCATACGCGGCGGAGCCCTGCAGCAGCGTGCGACGCTCTCCAAGCAGGTTCGACAGCTTCATGAGTTCTGCAATTGCAACATTGAACGACTGGTAGTCATTCAGAGCCTCAGTCACGCGCTTGATCGTGCTGTGCAGCTCGTGGCGAAGCTCCTTCTCCTCTTCCTCCACTGCAACGGATCCAACTTCACGGCGGTGCGTCAAAGCACCATCCAAGAGCGACCAAATGCGTGCCAGCCAGCGCGATTGACCGGCGAGGTCAGCCTCGTCCCACTCCAGCTCGTGAGCTGGCGGTGCCTTGAAGAGCACCGCGAGGCGCGTCACGTCGGCTCCGTGACGTGCACGAATCTGCTCGGGATCCACACCGTTGTGCTTCGACTTGGACATCTTTTCCCACAGCGTCACCACGGGCAGGCCGGTCTTCTTTTCTACGACGACTGAACGTCCATCAGTCGTCACCTCCTCGTACTCGCCAGGAGCTAGCGGTCGCAGCGAGCCAGGGGACTTGTGCGTGCGTCCGAGAACCATGCCCTGAGCGAGAAGCTGCGCGAACGGCTCGTCCGTCGCCAGGAACCCTTGGTCGCACATGAACTTGGTCACGAAGCGCGAATACAGCAAGTGCAGAATGGCGTGCTCAATGCCTCCAATGTAGAGGTCCACGCCCGCTTTCTTCAGCCACGCCCGCGCTTGTTCAGGCTCGAATGCAGCAGTATCGTTGCGGGCGTCACAGTAACGCATATAATACCATGAGCTGTCAACGAACGTGTCCAGAGTATCGGTATCGCGCTCTGCCTCGCCACCGCAGCGAGGACACGTGCAGTGTTTCCAGCCAGCCATACGCGCCAGAGGAGAGTCGCTGCTTCCCTTGCCGCGCAGATCGTCCGCCACATCCTGCCCCACAGGCGGCAGCTCCACGGGAAGTTGCTCAGTAGGTACGCCGACCGGTCCACACGACGGGCAGTGAATGATCGGCACGGGCGTACCCCAATAACGCTGACGGGACACAAGCCAATCGCGCAGGCGGAACTGCGTCGTGGCACCACCAACACCCTTTTCCTCGAGGCGAGCGTTGATGGCCAAGCTTGCTTCCTGCGACGTCATGCCTGAGAACTCGCCGCTGTCGCGCAGCACTCCATGCTCTGTGAACACCTCGTCCTCATTGCAGACAGATCCGTCGCTGCTCCCCACAACCGAGCGCACTTCCAGGTTGTGGTGGCGCGCGAACGCGAGGTCTCGGCTGTCGTGCGCCGGCACGCCCATGACCACGCCTGTGCCGTAATGTGGCAGCACGTACTCGGCCAAGTAAATAGGCACGTGTCGGCCTGTGAGCGGGTGGCACGCGTACAGCCCCGTGAACACTCCAGCCGTCGTGTCGCCCTTGCCGCGGTCGTCCTTGCTCATGGCGCGCACCTTCGTGACGTAAGCGTCGACAGCAGTACGTTGGGTCGTGGGGACGTGAGGGAGGAGAGACTCAACCCCCACACTATCAGGAGCCATCGAGACGAAGCTCACACCGAAGAGCGTGTCCACACGGGTAGTGAACACGGTCAATGGGATCGGCTGCGTGGCAGCGGCATCCAGCACCGCCTGAAACTGCACCTGCGATCCTTGCGAGCGTCCGATCCACGACGACTGCATGCGCTTGACGGCATCCGGCCACTTGGTGAGCTACCGGATCACGCAACACAAACTAGGTTAGTTGAGTCTTTAGACAGCCCAGATCGGCCCATCGCACCTTGTCCAGGTCGTCCAGCAGCCGGTCCCCATACTCGGTGATACGGAGGAACCACTGGTTCAGTGAGCGCTGCTCGACGATGGCGCCCGAGCGCCAGGACCGGCCCTCCGCGTCCACCTGCTCGTTGGCGAGCACCGTCTTGTCCACGGGGTCCCAGTTCACCAGCGCCTCCTTGCGGTAGGCCAGCCCCTTGTTAAACATCTGCAGGAAGATCCACTGCGTCCACTTGTAGTAGTCGGGCGCGCACGTGGTGACCTCGCGGTCCCAGTCGAACTTGATCCCGAGCGCCTGGAGCTGCTGCTTGGCCTGCGCAATGTTGGCCACGGTCCAGTCCGCAGGCGAGATGCCGCGCTCGATGGCCGCGTTCTCGGCCGGAAGCCCGAAGGCGTCCCAGCCCATGGGGTGCAGCACGTCGTAGCCCTGCATGCGCTTGAGGCGCGCCATGCAGTCGCTGATGGTGTACACGCGCACGTGCCCGATGTGCAGTTGGCCTGGCAGCGTCATCCATTCAGTCGGTCAGCCAGTTACTCGCCAATAGCAGTATTAGCACGTCGGACCACTACCATCCTCAGCAAGAGCTATTGCAGCACTCACCCGACGGGTACGGGAACATGGCGAGGCAGTAGAACGGCTCCTTGCTACTTCCCCTGCTGCTGCTGGGCGGCTTCAGTGTCTGCAGCTCCTGCTGCGCCCAGCGCTTCTGCCACTTGGTCTCAATGGGCTCCCACGCACGCGAGGACGCGGCAGCCGGCGCCGTCGCGAAGCTGCGCCGCGTGGACAGCGCCCCACGCAGGCCGCAGCGCAACATGTCGATCGTAGCAAAATGATGCTTTGCTATGTATGATACGCTGTGTGTGGAGGAGGAGCGTTGTGTGAGGCCGTTGTGAGGCCGATCGTGGCGTTATGAGGGTTATGGACGTTATGAGGTCACAAAGTGACTTTGTCCGGGTACTCCCTATTTTTACGGATAAAGTCGCAAACTTTTACCATCTGTACTGCCAAAGATTGTTATGATGTGACGTCAATATGACATCATATAGGGGTGGCTAGGGGTGGCTAGGGTGGCGTTTTTTTACGAGTTTTATTGGCGTTGTATTTCCGTCAAGATCGCATTCCGCAAAGGGAGCTCTTCGAGAGGCGGCGTAATAGTAGAGACGATGGTGGTGGCGGCAGGAGACATCTCGACGTTCAACATCCAGCACGGCTACGTGGAGGGCCTTGTGCGCGGCTTTCGCTCGGGCTTCCTGGACGACGTGGACTACCACCACCTCACGCAGTGCGAGAGCCTCGAAGGTAGGAGGGCCGCAGGCGGCAATAGGAGAAGAAGAGCTAACGTATGGTCTCTGTTGGCCCGTATAGATGTGAAACTGAACCTGCAGGAGACAGACTACGACCAGTTCCTGGCGGACGAGGTGCGTCGGCAGTAGAAGGGAGGAAAGGCGTAGAGAAATTAGAGGGAGAAGGAGAGAGTACATCTAGTACTGACAGCTTGATGATGTTCGACATTGCTGCTGCTGCTACAGTCGGGCACCATCTCGCCGGGCCTGATCCAGGCCGGTACGACCAACAAGCTGGTGGAGGAGTTCAACTTCCTGCGCGCGCAGGCCATGGAGCCGCTGGGCCAGTTCCTGGACTTCATCACGTGCGTGTCTGGATGCAGACGTGGGTGCGGGGAAGGGTCACCGACTAACTTTTGTCTGTGCTGCAGGTACGAGTACATGATCGACAACGTGATCCTTCTCCTCAAGGGCACGCTCAACGGACGCGACGTGAACGAACTCATCGGACAGGTGGGGACAGACGGAAATTGGCAGTGTGTTGGTGAACTACTGTCTCTGTGCTGAGTTTATTGTCTGCTTGTCTGTATACGTGCTGTTGGCAGCTCCACCCGCTGGGCAAGTTCGACGAGTCCATCATGCGCAGCATTTGCACATTCGAGCCGAACGCCAAGGGCTACTCGGACCTGTACGAGACCGTGCTGATCGATACCCCCATCGGTACGACCCTGTTCACGTAAATGTCTGCCTGTTCCTCGTGGGTCTGAGCGATATTGTGTGGCATTCAATGCTGCAGGAACGTACTTCAGTCAATTCCTGGAGGAGAGCGCCGGCGGCGACCGCATGGAAGGCACGTCGGACGTGCGCAATGTGCTGGAGGAAGTGCAGATGGAGCTCATCAAGAACAGCATGCTCAAGCTCTGGCTCGAAGATTTCTACAACTTCTGCCAGGTGCGCCGCTCTAGACGAACGATGTCATTGATTTTCTTCCCAGAGATCTGGTTAACACTTCCTTGTTACTGACCTCGCAGGAGATTGGAGGCGAGACGGCCGCCATCATGGGGGAGATCCTCGCGGCGCGAGCTGACCGCATTGCTATCAACATCACGTTGAACTCGTTCGGCACGCCGTTGAATGAGGTACGTATTCTTCTACCTACTGTTTATTCTACGTTGAAGACTTGGAGACTGACCACTCCTTCCTTGTGTCCCTGTGATCGTAGCCCGCGATGCGCATTTCGGACCGCAAGCCGCTGTACCCGTCGATTGGCACGCTGTACCCCGATGCAACAGCGCTGCTGGCGGAAGCAGGCGAGGAATCGGCGCTTGGTGCGGCTTTGGACTCGTTCCCGGTGTACCGCAAGATCTGGGAGGTCCACCAGGGCGAGAGCGTGGACAGCAAGTCGATCGATGACGCCTTCTACGAGCGCGACGTGCAGATGGCCGAGCTAGCGTTCCAGAGCCAAATGCACTTCGGTACGTTTCGTCCAGCCATCCTCACCCTCTAAACGAGGAAGGTGTTTAGTCGTCGCTGACTGGGAGTCGTGTTTGCCTTGCTGCAGCTTGCTTCTACGCGTACGTGAAGCTCAAAGAGCAGGAGGTGCGCAACCTGGTGTGGATCTGCGAGTGCATCGTGCAGAACCAGCGCGACGCCATCAACAACTTCATCCCGATCTTCAGCGACAGCGCGCCGTGGCGCGGCAAGGGCTCCAGCAAGCACTGAGTGGGAGGCCGGGCCAGGCACAAGAGGCAAGCGGCGCAGGACCGTCGCCCGCGTTGGCAGCAGCCAGGGGTCATAGTGTCCACTTCCTCTCTCTCTCTCTCTTCCAGACGCAGGTTGTCGGCGTTGATCCACCTTCTAAACATTGAATAAGCATTTATCTCTTTCTTTTATCATCCGCAGCGTCCAGCCTTGTCGTCGGTAGCTCCTTGCAGGGCGAGGGCAGCTCTATTGCGCATTGTCGCCTCCCGTCTATGTCTCCACCGCCATTTGATGGCCATTTTCGTTTCCTCACTCTTACAGGAGCCGAGCGCCGCACAAATGGTGTGATACTCCGCGGCGAGCACCCTACCTACCCTAGCTGCCGAGTCTCTCCGTCTCCGTCTGACCCTACGTGCTGCTGCTGCATCCTGTTGTGCTTACCACTGCAGGACCGCATCGCTGCTCTGGCGCAGCGCTCCGTGGCCAAGCGCTCGTTCTCCACAGCGCCGATCTTCAATCGAGGTGCGTGCGTGTGTGTGTGGCTGGAGCTCCTCGACGAGGGGGAGCCCTGCGTCTCTCAAGCAAACGGATTAACTAAGATCCATCTCTGTGTGTGTGTGGCGCTTGCAAACAGCCATCAAGAGGCAGCAGCGCAACAACGCCGCGCTCCTGGAGAACAGCGACGAGTACGAGTATCTCAAGGACGAGGTCGCGCGCCGACTGATTGACCGCCTGGAGGTGCGTTCGTGTATATAGCCACAGAAGAGATTGAAATCTCGTCGAGCACAAGGATGACACAGAGTTATGGCTGTGGTGCTGGCTGCGTGGCAGGACATTGAGCGCGAGTTCCCGTTGGCGCTGGACCTGGGCTGCGGGAGCGGACACCTCTACAAGAACCTGAGTGTGGACGACGGACTCGGAGGCGTCAAGAAGCTGATCCAATGCGACTCCGCTGGTGTGTACAATGCGTTGCGGAACATCGGCTTCATTCGCCGTCTAACTGGGTATGTTCCTTTGTGCTAACTTGCAGAGAAGTTGCTCCTGCGCGATGAACTGGATACGGAGAGCACTATTCGTACGTGTGTTCATTGCTACTGCAGCAGCTGTAGCTACTTAGCTGCTCTGACGCTCGCTCGTTCGATCCTTATCTGCTTGCAGTCGAGACGGCGCGCATGGTGGCGGACGAGGAGTTCCTTCCGTTCCCCAAGCACCACTTCGACCTCGTCATGAGCTCTCTGAGCCTGCACTGGGTGAACGACCTCGAGAGCACCTTCAACCAGGTGCTCGACACGCTCAAGCCCGATGGCGCG
This sequence comes from Phytophthora vignae f. sp. vignae, assembly GCA_016169955.1. Classification (NCBI taxonomy): domain Eukaryota; phylum Oomycota; class Peronosporomycetes; order Peronosporales; family Peronosporaceae; genus Phytophthora; species Phytophthora vignae. The sequence continues at coordinate 201,392 of JABJUM010000083.1, read as the reverse complement.
TTCATCGGCGCCGTGCTGGGCGGAGACTCGCTGCAGGAGCTGCGGTACGTTGCGTTCACTCGCTGATAACGCGCGCCTTGTGGGCATGTACTGACCCCCCCGCAACAGGAGCGCCTTCATCCTCGGCGACCAGGAGCGACAGGGCGGCATCTCGCCGCACATTTCCCCATTCATGAACGTCGCCGACGCCGGCAACCTGCTGTCCGCCACAGGCTTTAACTTGTGCACAGGTGCGGCCTCCTACCTTCCTACCTACCTATCTGTCTGTCATCTGAGCCTCACCGCCGCTACTGCCGTACCCACTGCACGCGCGCAGTGGACACGGACTACATCCAGGTGGACTATCCGAACGCCTTCGTGCTCATGGAGCACCTGCGCGGCATGGGCGAGAACCACGCCGTGCAGTCGCGCGGAGCTTCGGCCTCGCGCGACTCGCTGCTGGCCGCCGCCTCCATCTACCAGTCCATGTTCGGCCAGCCCGACGGCACGGTGCCGGCCACGTTCCAGGTCATCTACCTCATCGGCTGGTCGCCGCACGAGTCGCAGCAGAAGCCGCTGCGCCGCGGCTCGGCCCAGCACTCGCTCAAGGACCTCGGCCACGACTAATGAATGAATGAGCTTTAGCGCGCGTCCGTCAGTCAGTCTTATATAGGGGTCCAGGGCCTTCCCATACTGAAATCAAGAGAGAAGCGATTTGCTGCCCACTGTTATCGATTGCATTGCTTGGCCATGGCCGACCCGGCGTGGGGCACGGCGTCGTCGCTGTCGGACGAGGAGACGGCGCGCGCGCTGTGCGCCTTCCACGACACGGAGCCGCTGCCGACGCAGCGCCGCCGCCCGCTCCAGCAGCAGCAGCAGCAGCAGCAGCAGCAACAGGCGCCGCTGTACCGCCCGAGCGACCAAAGGAGCCGTGAGATGCCGCAGCTCGGCGGCGGCTTCTCCGCCTTCGGGTACCCGCCCAGCAGCTCGTACCACATGGTGCCCATGACGGTGCAGCGCAGCGAGGCGGCGTCGGTGCTCGTGGGGATGCACGCGCCCTCGACGTCCAGCGACGACTGGCAGCGTCTGCAGCAGCGCCGCATCCAGCAAGAGCTCGAGCAGCAGCAGCGCGAGCTGCACGCGGTGACGCAGAGCCAGCAGCAGCAGGACATGCAGAGGCAGCTGCACCAACTCCAAGCGCAGATCCAGCAGCAGCAGCAGGAACAGGCCCACAGGCACCTTCAGGTTCAGGTCCAGGGGCAGGTGGAGAGGATACAGGAGCCCCAGTACTCCTCATCCGGCCTCGGCGGCTTTGACCGGACGAGATGGAATAACGGTGCGTACGCGCAGTTCTTGGCTGCACCTAGCTTTAGCGGCGCGGGCAGCGGCAGGATCCAAGGGGCTGCGATGCAGCAGAACGGCCGATACCACGGTGGAGACTTCCAACAACGCGCTCAGCCGGTGCCCATAAGACCCGCGACGACACCGACAGGCTCAAGTTCGTACCCCGCGTTTAGTTACGGGAGAGGATCACAACACACAGCGATATCGGCAAGCAGAAACGACGCGCTGTTCGCTCCGCAGCAGCCAGCGCAGTCACATTTCCGGGCGAGAAGTACTGATCTCTTTGGGGCGAGTGCGTTGCAGTCGTGGGGGCAAAGTGAATCGATGTCAATGACAGGGGTGCAAGCCGAGAGGACAAAGTCCTTCCAGATGCAGAGCGAACAGCGATTTGTGCCGCAACAACCGCAGCCGCAGCCGTATTGCGCTGCTGAGCCTAGTGAGCGGAAGTACCAGGAGCCAGCAGCGCGGAGTCATGCAAGCCAGTCCGTCTCGGACGTCTTTTTCCTGGATGGAGTAATGAAGCACTTCCCGGCGAGCGCTGGGGTCATCGGTGAAGCCGCTACGAGATCATCTGCTGCTCCAGTCACATCTAACCGCGCAATCGCTGACGCTCGTGACAATCCGTTTGGGTTCACACCGACGCAGTATCGGACCCAGGCACAACCCCCAATTGGTATGCAGACGCAAATGGAAGTTCAGTCACGGACGACCGTCCCTCCGACTGGCGCTGTGATCGTCCCTGGGGTGTCGTTGGCGTCGCAGCCGATACGCCTCGTCACGATGCGAGATTTGCTCAATGGCGACGAGGCCAAGGCGGACAAGTCACGGGGCCGACCACGAGGCAACCAACAGCGAGCGCCCCAGAAGCGCAAGGCACCGAAGAAGAAAGCGCCGGCCAAACGGCAGCGAATACCGCAACAGCAAAATGATCAAAGATCCCAAAACCCACCGACGAACAGGTCGGTACGGCCAAGTCAGATTTCAAGTCTAGTGCCGAGTGGGGGTCCTGCATTGGCCAGCAAGCCAGCGCCTCCCATGTATCTCGCGTTCATGGAGTCTAGAGCTGCGAGGGCGCTGGAGCAGAAATCTGGCGCTGCAACAGCAAACCCGTCGATCCCTGAAATTCAAACAGCTCAGCCTCAGCTTTCGGTTCCTGCAGCCCAGGTTCCTGCTCGCCAAACCAACAACGAGTGTGTGGATCGTGTCGTTGCAGAAGCGACTCCTGTGAAGCACAAGCGACGACCATACAAAAGGAAAAAGGCGACGGCCCCACCAGACAATCAGGCTCCGGAACAGTGCGGACGCACCAGCGTGCCCAGCATATCAACACAGGCCACTTCAAAGCCAGCAGCTTCCCCAACTAAGCAGCTACCAGAATTGCCGCAGACGAGTATTGCCACAACCACACAAAGGGTGGATGATGGCGTTCAAGCCAACTCGTCGAGTATTTCGGATGGCCTGGTGAAGGGAAAGTTTGAGGAGCGACAGGAGCCTCCTCAACTCGCTGTCCTTGCTGATGCAGCGAAGAACGGCCAGCCCTCGCTAAGCACGGATAAAGCTGCTAACGGTAAGTTGGGCAAATCATCACAAAGGAGACGTACAACCAAGTTGCCACAGCCAGGATCGAATGCACCGGGCATTGTTGGTGGTGAGCAGCAGTCAGTTTCAAGTGCGCTGCCTGTACCTGTGGGAGCTTCTACGGAGGTTGTTTCGAGTACAGCTATTGCCGCTGCTTCGTCTTGTGCTGATAACCCCCCTCGCGTGGAGAACAGAACGGTAGTAATTTTCTGCAAGCGGGACTTCATGCGATACCAAGCCGCGAAGATTTGGCGCAAGTACCAGGAGCAGCTGAAGAAACAGGAGGAGTGGCGCGAAGTCCGTGTGGCAGGAAAACGTACGCGGTATCTCAATTCTCGGTACGATAATGAGCTTCGAAGGACACACAGGAAACCCACCATCAAACGAGCTGGCAACCGACCGCGGGGAAGGGCGGCAGCTCCAAAATCCCAAGAAACTAATGGTCATGGAGTGTCGACTTCGGCAGAAGGAACGGCTGTGGTGAGTTCAACACCATCGGCGCCTACGCCAGCCAGCAACGGAAACGACGAAGGAGGTCATCTGGCACAGGATTGTGGTGCAACATCAGCTACTAACGTTGTTGATCCCGGGGTCTCGCTCGACGTTTGTGATTCCCATTCTACTGGCGCGGGCAATGCTGGAAATGGCAACCTTGTGGCGATGCAAGGGGCTTCGGATCCACGACAAGAAAACGCTCCTTCGTTCGTTGTGAAGCAAGGTGAAGATGATTTTGCAGAAAATGTGGGTGCGCCGCGTGGTTTGAATGAACTGGGAGATGGCATGCGGAACGACTCGATTAACTCGAAGGAGCGGCCAGCTGCGGCGCTTGACATTAATTCGCAGATGGCAGTCGCTGGAGCACAGTCTATGAGCAACAATGGGTTTGCTGGAGGTGTTACAGACGTTGCCCCCGAAGACAAAGCTCTTCCTTCCGTCGCTGGCGTACCATCAAACGGCATTGCCAAGCTCGCAATCTCAGACGGAACTACTCGTATCAACGGCGCTGGTGGCGGGGACACCAAGGGGACCGGCGACAAGCACACGTGCGCAATTCCAGCAGTGACCAGTGATGATTCTGTGGAAACATGCACAAAATCGGCAATGAGTATAATGCCGAATGGAGTGACGACGAGTGATGATGGCGGCAATCCAGCTGAAACTGCTCAGCCCGGCGCGGGTCCTTCGGGGGATGCTACATTTATTGCCAAGCCGAATCCTGAATCCGCCGACCATGGAACAGCAAAGGGGGGCACAGCCGAGATTAAACAGTGTATGCCCTCGTCAACTTCGGATGGTCTTAACCTGGGCAAGTCAGCACATGCAGATCCAGTGATGAATAGCAACGGCGGTGCTGCAGTATAAGTTGTGAACAAGAGCGAGGTGTCAATTGCGGGTGCGTTGAATTGGAATTGGAGTTGGTCAAGCTATACCCTAAGTGTATCCGACTCTCCTACGAGCCCTTGTCATCCTCGTTATTACTGCTGAGTTCCAGCCTATCTACTGAACAACGCAGCGCTTTCGGAGCCTCTCGAGCCTGCATCAAGTCGAGATCATCCTGGTCCTCCACTGCATCAGCCACATCGTCAGTGAGCCGTAGCTGAGTCTCCCGTTCTTGCGTCTCGTGCGCCACAACTTCAGTCGGCTCCGCTACGTTCGCAACAGCTCTCTCCTGCCACTGGTTTATGCTGGTCTCAAGCTCGCCCGTGCCCTGTGATAGCTCGCTCTTGTGGTTGCTCTCAAGTTGACGAAGCTTGATTTCCAGCTCGCTCAATCTCCCCTGGAGCTTGAGCTTCTCTTCGGTGAGCTCTGCGATCTGGAAGGCGCTCTCAGCCAGCTTCTGCTTGCTCGCCTCCTCTTCGCGCAGAAATGCCTGGTCACGTTGCTCGAGCTTCTTCTGCCAGACCCCAGCCATGTCAGCGCGTTTCTCCTTCGCGAGCTCCAGTTGTCTTTTCAGCTGTGGCAGCAGCGCCAGTTGACTCTGGAGGGTTTTCGCGCAGCGCGCTAGTTGCTCGTTCTCGTGGAGTGCTCGCTGCGCCTCTTCTCTCTTCTCCTTGAGCAGGCTTTGGCACTTGCGCTTGGTCTCGTCAGCTACAAGCTTGGTTTTAGCGAGTTCGTCCTCCAGGGCCGCGATTGTCCGGTCTTTCTCGGCTATGGTCGTCGACTGGTCGATAGTGGTGGTGCTCTGTGGCTCGAGTACACTGGACTCGTGCTGCTTGTTTCGCGCCGCGAGTCTTTGGATCTGGTCGTCCGTTGATTCGATGGGTGAATCCTTCCCAACCCCAGTAATCGGCTTCGTCCGCGCAGCAGCACGCAGCTCCTCGTTATCCTGGCGAAGCACAAGCAACTCCTTCTTCAGCTGACGGGCGTCTAGTACTGCGCGCTTCATGGCACTTTCGACTGCTTTGCGGGCGTGAATCTCCGAGCGCAGGCGACACTTGACAAGACGCTGCGATGGCATGACAAGAGGGACACAATTGATTGCGGTAATGGAGAGTTGGTGTCTGTCAGTCGGGGCTACCTTTCATCCACCACGTGAATTTGACGAGCAAATCTACAGCGCTTTGGTGGGGCGACTCACCTCGATGTCCTCCACATGCTGCGTTTTAGAGATCACTGACGGTGGCCCCGACATGCTTGTACCTGCGCTGTGCCAGCTGCGGCTGTATTCCCTTTGAGATGCACTTCAGCTGAGCTAAACCAAGTTTGCTTCACCAAAGATGAAGGTCTCGATCGCATTGTTGGAGCTCTGAAAATAGTCGACGAAATTGGGCATCAGCAGCGTTTCGAGCGTGACGGATATCCTGGGACCTACCTACCTGGAGAGATCAGAGATCGGTGCCAACCTTTAGTTGAATCAACGGCTCTGCTGGAGGATGGCGTTGAATGCACGCATCAAGACGAAGGACGAGTTCCACGTGGGGACGGATCGGGGGCCGCCTCTAGTGTACATGGATTTGGGCGTGGGTGATCAGCCTCCTCGACGACTGCACGTTGAGGTGGGGGGCGTAAGATCAATGCGGTCAACTGATGGATACTCAGCCATCTCGATGTTCTTATTGACGAGACCAGCTCTTCCACGAGGAGCTCCCTATCACGACCGAAAACTTCCGCCTGCTTTGCACTGGTGAGGGATTCGGCTGCTGCCACTTGTTGCCACCTCCGGTCATCTGAACAGCTTTGGCTGCTACTTATGCAGGCGAGCTGAGGGGCAAAGGGAAGGTGAAGGCGCTGTGGTACAAGAACACGCGCTTCCACCGCGTCATCCCGGGCTTCATGATGCAGGGCGGCGACATCACACACGGTGCGGTGATCTCAATTGAAAGTCACTGGCTTGAGACTTCGCGCCTCACGTTTTCGAGCTCCAACGCAGGGAACGGCGCGGGAGGAATGGCAGCGCTAGGGACGACGTTCGAAGATGAGAGCTTCCTCTTTAAGGTTCGTGTGGGGGAATGTGTTGAGTGTGCTCCGCCACAGACTGACGTCGCATGCAGCACCAGGTGGGGGCGGTGTCCATGGCGCACCAGAACTCGAGCAACCGCTCACAGTTCTTCATCTGCTTCGGCGCGGTAGGCATCCGTGCTGATGTTGGACTTGGTCTGAGTGCTGGCTAGTCATTGACGCTTTACTTGGTTCGCGCTCGCGTTAGCCGAGCTGGCTGGACGGCAAGCACGTGGTCTTTGGGCAGGTGCTGCGCGACGACCTGCCGCACTTGGCCGCCTTCGAGGCAGTGGGCTCCGCATCGGGCCGGCCGACCAGCCCCATTGTGGTCACGGACGCCGGACAGGTGGGTGGCGCCGGATTCACTCCCGCTCCCATGCTGCGCGGCGGCCGTGGCTAGTTGCCAAACACTTTTTGAGTTGAAGTATAAGTGCGATGAAGAGAAAAAAAAGCAAACCTCTGCCGCACTTCCGTCCAGCGATTCCGAGCGTACAAAATATTGCTATCGAGTTGCTTGCTGTTACTGGACTACAGTAGTAAATAATAAATAGGCAGCCAAGAAGCATCGTGCGGTCACCTCGCAACGAAAGCCTCTTGTGTCTCCATTGGATCAAGTGATTCTGCCTCAGGGTTTTCCACCTCTGGGTTTATTTTCCCGTCCAGCGGCGAGTCAGGCGACGATGAATATGGCGAATCTTGAAGCAGCTCCTCTCCGGCGGAACTCGCACCCGTGTGCTCAATGCTGGACCGGACATCGATGGGGCTGGACTTGAAGTCTTCGACGTCTTTCGTCTTCGTAGCTAAATAACCACCTTCGGGCTGAGTCATGGGCAGATTGAGCACTGTCGACTCGATTGGCGAACCATCCCGTTCAAATAGGAGTCTGATAGCAGCCCTCGGGTTGCTCGCCTCATGCATAAGGTACAGGCACTCCTGGAAAAGCTCCATCGAGATGGACGCATCACGAGGGCGAGTTCCCATTACGCTCTCGTTGATGAAATCGGCGAAGCATTGAGTCTGTGTAAACTCACCCAGAAACCGCTGGTTGGTTGGTACTGCGCTGCAGAAGGACTCGCAGTCAAACTCCACGCAGAAAGCTAGTGCTGACGAACGGCGTCGCAAGCGACCATACTGTTCCGGCGTCGGTAGCACGTGGTGTTTGCCCGAGCGATCAACAGTGTCCGCTTCTCGACGGTGTACATCAATATACCGCTGGTAGTCGCAAAAAATGCTCGCGAACATGCCAGCAAAAGCGCCGCGCAGTGTATCCACCCATGGCAACAACTGGTTTTCGTGTACGGTCTGCAAAGCCGAAACCAGCGATAGCGCTTGAAGACGCTCAGCGAAATGGCACGCATTCTCGTAAGGGAGCGTGGCGTTCAAGAACCGCAGGCGAATGGGGCGGCTGGCTCGGCGCAGGTGGTCAATGGTCTCCTCGAACGTCAAGTCCAGCGTGGACTGGCCGTTGATACCAATCAGATAACTTCCCGCGGAAATCAGTCCTGAACGCTCTGCTGGGCCTGCAAGTCCATTCGAAAGTCTCGGTAGTGCCTTTACAACCGCTGATCCGCCAAGTTGTCGTTCAGGATCGAAATTACTAGCCGCCAGAAGACGGAGGTGGGTCGACTCGAAGGTGATGCCGAGCTAATGCATGCCAATACGTTTGCGTCAGTACTTAGATGATGCCACCTTCACGATACTGGCAGAGATACGTACCGGACCTTCACCGAACGTCAACTCTACTTCATTGACCGTGTTTGACTCGGGAGACTCCAGCGTAGAAGTGCCGACCGGGCACGGAATGACATCTTCCAGCGTCGCAAGAAGAACGGTAACCTCTTTGGAGGGTAACCGAGGCAAAACAAAGTCTACAGGATAGTCTTCGACTCGCGAAAATATCGGGGACACGACTTTATCTTTGTCCAGGTGCACGACAACGCATGAAGCAAACATTTCGGATCCTACACGTGTAGCCAACGAGCTAGTGTGGAGACCAATAAAATACGGCACCGGAGCCTGTATGCATGTAAAAAAAATTGAGCCAGCCAAGCATCAATTAGTATGCCCAATAGTCTAACAGCAAGTAGAATACATGGAACACTCGGCACTTACCTGCAGATACTCGATCAGCTTTACTGGTAGAAATGAGATGAAAACGTGCCTCCAGCTAAATGGAAACAGCAACGCGCAAAGCGCTTCGCAGATCGGTGTAAGAAGTCCTTGGTGCTTCGAATGAACCAACACCCTCTGCTCCAGAAGCAGGCAGTTGACGATGTAAATGACGTTCTTGAGACTCAAACACTGGAACAGCATCTGAAAGCAGTAGTCATCGAGATGCACCGCCTTCCCTCGCTGAACATGGTAACGGAAAAACTCGCGCCCATGCATCCGTATGTCGAGAGCTCCGCCCTGAGCTGGCCGATAAGCCTTGCGAAGGAGCTGCGGAAGGATGCGATGATACTGCTCTCGGATCTTGCTGTTATCTTCAGAGGTATCTTTCCAATCCGGGGTTGAAGCGCGGATCCGATCTGTTGGCCCCTTGCTGCTGCGAAACAGCCGCTGCTCGGAGAATGATGCAGATGCTGCGTGTCTTGGAGAGAGAAACCAGCTGCAATCCTCACACGCATAGGCAATCTTGGTCTGCACGAGCGAATGGTCCCTCTTAAGATACCGGCTTCGGTACATCCAGCTACATGTACCAGCAGAACGAAGTCTTAGCACACACAGCACCCGTCAACCGCCACTACGAGACAGAATATATCCATTACCTGACGATCTCCTTGAAGAGTGAGAAAAACGGGTGGTGCGAAATCAAGCAGAGTACTCGAGGTCTCCAGTTGGAAGCTTCACGCACGCAACACGGCGAAAGTAATGTGGTTAAATCGACCTGATCCCAGCAGACACAGATTTACGCAGCGCACCAGCAGCAGAATACTCCTCCAAGAAGTGCAGCGCGAATCCGTACGCATGGGCGCCGTCTCCGCCCGTCAGAATAAAGGAGAAGAACGTGGGCTTGCGCTCGTACACCGACGGCTCGAAGAACGCCTCGCTCTCCGGGATGCAGAACTGCCAGCAACAGCAGCAAGGCCATCAGTATTCAAACACCAACATCACCTCGCGCACGGCACTTGGCTGGCTACTTACGTACGGCACCCCGTCGGGCAGTGCAAAGTCCTCGTGGTCGCTGGACGGAATCCGCGTCACGACGCGCCGCTCGAAGTCTTCGCCTTGTTGCTGCTGCTGCGACGCGTCTGAAAACTCCACACCTCCGTCAGTCAGTCACGTGAATAATGCGCAGAAGCATCTTCTGCTGCAGTGGACGGCGCTCACCCGCTGGCTCCGCGACGACCTCCACGAAGTAATCCGCTAGTCGCGCGTTGTTCGCTCTCGGTCTCATGTTGCGACTCTGTTGTTCGACCGCACCTAAGACGATGTATTGTGGTGTGAGCCACACCACCGCTAACCTGACGAACACCGGTTCCCATCACCATTCGAGCTTCAGCTCGCTCAGTATATCGTCGATCGGTCGGTGCTGCAGCTCGCTCCGTGGCGATGCTGGGCTCTCTGCGTGCGCTGCGGGCGGCGCGGCCGTCGCTGAGGCAGCCGCAGAGTCTTTGTGGGCTGTCGTTCGCGCCGCTGCGTCGTCGTTCGCCCCTGCCGATGGTGCTGCCGCCAATCCGCAGCCGCGAGTCGATGCTGCTGACGCAGCCGCCGTCGTTCCGCTGGCTGGCGACTGCTGCGCCCGACACCAAGGCCACGAAGCCAGAGGGCGAGAAAAGGCTGAAGGACGCCAAGAGCGCAGTCCTGGGCACCGCAGGTGACGATGACGACGACGACGAGCCGTTCCTGACCAAGATCGTGGAGCCCACGTACCCGACGCCCAAGCCGCGCACAGACATCAACAAGGCCTACTTCCCGGGAAAGGTGTACCGCTCCACGTCTCGCGACGTGGTGTTCCGCGCCATGGCGGGCAACACGGCCATCACGACGCTCAAGGTGCTGGCGTGGCTCAAGACTGGCTCCAGCGCCATGCTCTCGGAAGCGATCCACTCGCTCGTGGACACGGGCAACCAGGCCGTCCTCATCTTGGGATTGAAGCAGGCCTCGGGCGTGCCGGACAAGAAGCACCAGTACGGATACGGACGCGCCGCGTACTTTTGGTCGCTCATCTCGGCGCTGGGAATCTTTTGGCTGGGCTCGGGCGTGACGATTTTCCACGGCATTCAGACCATATTGGACCCCCCGAAGGAGCTCTTCCTGTCGTGGGAGGTCTGGTGCGTGCTTGCGGCCTCCTTCGGCATCGATGGCTGGGTGCTGAAGCGCTCAGTGCAGGACCTGCTGGCGTCCAAGCCCAAGAACATGTCGTTTTACCAGCACGTGAAGCGGACCAAAGACCCGTTCATGATGGCGGTGCTGCTGGAGGACATGTCGGCGTGCACGGGTGTCATCATGGCTGGGTGCGGTATCGGAGCCAGCCACATCACAGGCAACCCGCTCTGGGATAGTCTCGCAAGTATCTCTATTGGTGTGCTTCTCGGCGGCGTCGCCGTGTCGCTCATCCGTTTGAACCAGAAGTTTCTGTTGGGCCAGTCCGTGGAGCCCGAGATCGAGAAGGGAATTCGGGAACTCCTGCTGGCACGTCCGTCCATCGACAACGTGTATGCTGTCCAGTCCCAGTGGGTTGGTCCGTCGACGTTCAGCTACAAGGTACGGGAAGATTGAAGCTGTCACGTGGTCATTCGAGTTTCATTGACATATTGTTGTGCTATACACAGGCTGAAGTCGATTTTGACGGAACTTACCTGGCTGCCAAACTGCTGCGAATGTAAGCGTTGTGATGTGGTTCCTCTGCTTCCACCTTCAACACTGATGATGCTACGCTTTGCTTTGAACGAACAGGTACAAGCCCGTGTTCCTGGAGACGAAAGACTTGGAGAACGACCTCCCTCTCATCCTAGCCTGGTACGCGGAGGATGTGACCCGCCTGGTCGAGAAGGAAGTCCAGGAGGTGGAAGAGGTGATCCGCAGCATTTACCCCGAGGCCGCCTTCATCGAGCTGGAGCCTGATAGCAAGGAGTCGGAGATGCGAGCCGTGTTAAGCATGCAGACCAAGTCCTCCCGCACGAGTGAGCGGGAAGCCATGACGCGTGCGTTAGCGCTCCTTGCGCGGACATTAGAACGCAAGACGACAGATGCGGATCGTCCTTCTACCGGTACTAGTAATTAAATTCTCAGGGCGCTAAGTGTCAGAATCTGCAGTGCTTGAAGTGGTATGTATGTTGATCGATGAGCTTTGGGCAGAAACATGATAGACGTTCAAAGAGCTGTGAGATATGAGATGGCAAAAGGTACATCGATTGATTAAGCGTTGAGTACTTGGAATAAATTACGCAGTAATACTAACGTGGACACATGGGCCCACTACATGAAGGCTTCCTTGCTGCTGTCCTTGCCACGGGGGAGTTTATCACGAAGGCGGACATCTCGGGCGCCGGCGCTGCTCTTCTTCTCCTCACCAGCATCAGCTTTGCTCGGTGACAATTTGGCTTGCCGACGAACACTGTGGCGTTCCGCCTTGGACTGCATTGGATTCTTCCAAGACCACTCGCCCACAGAGTGAGCCTGCCACAGCTGATACACCGCGACGATGGCAATGAATGATAGCACGTTCAGAAGCACACCGAACACCAACTCGGATGATGACACGAACCGCCACCACGACCTCACCGCTGCTACTACGTAGCCCACGAGAGACAGCGAGGCGTCCGTAGAGCACCCGTCCATGCCGCACGCAGTCGGAGCCTCATGAAGCACACGGCCGACGCCACGGACGGTGCCCGAGTCCACCGCGCCGCCCTCGTAGTCCGCAAACACAGTAATGCCGAAGACCGAGGCGCACACCGCCATACTCGCAGTGGACAACGCGGACGTCACAGCACGTCGCTTGCCTGGCCGCGTCGTGGTCATATCCATGGGCTCGGCCTGTGCGTCACTGGTCATCTTGCCACTCTCCAACATGTTGAGGGCGACGCAATTTTGCTCCACAGGCGGCGGCAGCGACGCGAACGCAGCCATCTGATGGTTGCTCTGGCACCCCGACGGCTCCTGCTTGAAGCTTGTCACCAGCGACCGCAGGAACGTGTTCTGGTCCAGCAGCGACTTGTTCTCGGCGCGCAGCCCGGCGATAATCGTCTGCAGCTCTTGCTCTTTCTTCTTCAGCTCCGTCACCTCCGTCGTGAGCGTCGTCAGCTGGGCCTTGCGGCGCAGGCGGCTCTTGTTGGCGCTCTCGCGGTTCTTCATCTGGCGGATCTCGCGCTTGGATTTCTTGGCGTTCGGGTCGTTCTCAGCCGCCGTAGCAGGAAGAGCAGCTGCTGCAGCGGGCGTGGCCGCGTTGGGAGACGTTGCGCCAGCGAGGCCTTGAGGACACGGCCGCTTCTGGTTGGCATTGAGCGGCGGGAAGTACGCCACCGGCATGGCATAAGGCAGCACGCCAGGGAACGGGGTCGGCGCCGGCATCGGCATCATCGGCTTCGGCTGCATAAGCTGTTTGGCTGCGTTCGTGGGTGTGTTCGCGCTAATGCTATTGTTGTTGTTGTTGTTGCTGTTGCTGTTGCTGTTGCTGTTGCTGTTGCTGTTGCTGTTGCTGTTGCTGTTGCTGTTGCTGTTGCTGTTGCTGTTGCTGTTGCTGTTGCTGTTGCTGTTGCTGTTGCTGTTGCTGTTGCTGTTGTTGTGGTTGATGCTGTTGCTGGTGGCCCTGGGGGCCAGCAGCTTCTGGTCGCTTGGGAGAGGCGAGTGCATCGACGCCGTCGACCCCAGCAGCGACACCTTGGCGGCAGGCGACGAGGCCACGTCCATCTCAGCGCAAAACTGCGGATGCGGCTGCTGCTGGCGCTGGGTGAAAGCGGGCAGAGGCGAGGACACTTCGGCGTCTGTGCTGCCGTCATCGGTGCTCACGGGGCTCGTCGGCTGCAGGCAGTTGCGGTTCATGGAGCTGCTGCTGCTGTTGCTGCTGTTGCTGCTGTTGCTGCTGTCGTCGGGGAAGGGCAGCGTCTGCGTCTGCTGCTGGTGCGTCTGGCTCATAGCCAGCTCAGCGGGCGTCAGCAGCGCGCCGTCCGGGTCGAAGTCCAGCAGCGGCAGCGCGAACGGGTCCGTCTCCTGGAACAGGAAGTCGTCCATCAGCAGGTCGTCTTCCGGCGAGGCCATGGCGGCGGATCAAGGGAGAACGAGGAGTGTGCAAGGCAAAAGCGCAAGCAAGCAAGCCGCACGTGATCTCGGGTACGCTCTGTGATACCTATCATGTATCATGTCCCGGCGACACAGCATTGTCGAGATTAAAAGAACGTGTAGGAAACGGCCTGGTATCAAGCATTTACCGTTATAATAGCATGCCACGAAAGACACGCCGTCATTTGAGCTGGCAGGTCCTGATTGGTCGAAACTCAACCGTCCGACTATTTCCGATTCAAAGCAACGTCGTCGCTGTGAAGGTTAAGTGAGGGTGAGGAACCACTTCGAAACCTAACTAATGGGCGGAGCCGGCTAATAAGTGCGGCAGGTCGTCGCGCAGCACCAGCCCAAACACCACGCGCTTGCCGTCCTGCCAGCTCGGCTAGCGGGAGCGCGATGCAAGTTTCTCGCAAGTCCAATCAAAACGTCAGCGACCAACACTCAGGTCAACTTCAACATTAACCTGGATGGAGCGGAGACCACCGCCGATAAAATCGCACCTCGTCTTCCTGCGTCCGAGTTTGGATTTCTGCGCAACCAGCGACTTCCTGTGGGTCACGATGTCCGTCACGGTTGAAATGCTGCCGATGTCCATTCTCGTCGACTATTTTCAGAGCTCCAACAATATTGCCTGCGTGCGACCGAGCAGTTCATCTGGGTGGTAGTGTGAGGTGGAAGCGATGAGAGCACACCTAGTTTAGCCAGCAGGAGCAAACTCGAAGAGACAAGCCAGCTAGCGCAGCATATCCGGCCAAGCATGTCGGGGCAATTGTCAGTGAACGCTAGAAAGCAGCAGGAGGAGGACATTGAGGTGAGTTGTCGTGGCGCTGAAAGGGTTTGGCACCTCCGTCAAGCCTGACTAATGGACTCATTGTTTCTTCTTCTTCTGCCACTGCAGCGTCTTGTCAAGTGTCGCCTGCGCTCGGAGATCGAGGCCCGTAAAGCGGTGGAGAGCACGATGAAGCGAGCGGTACAAGAGGCCCGCGAGCTGAAGAAGGAACTGGTCTTGCTGCGCCAGGAGAAGGAGGAGCTGCGCGCAGCTGCTCAAAAGAGCGCGGGCAGTTCTGGCAACGAGTCAGCTCGGAACAGGTTGAACGACTCCCAGGCCGGGAAGCAGAGCAGCAACAAGGCTGCGGAGCTCAAGCTGAAGCAGCAGGTTCAGACTCTCACTGCTCGGAACAAGGAGATCGAGGCCGTCATGGACGATCTTCAGCAGCGAGTCTCGGAGCTCGAGTCGCAGAACGCTTCTATCACTGATCAGTCGACTGCTGCTCTAGCAGAGAAAGACCAAGAGATCGCGAGCTTGCAAGAAGCATTCAAGAAGAGCAAACTCTCGGTCGACGAGACCAAGCGCAAGTACCAGAAATTACTCAAGGAGAAGAGAGAGGAGATGGAGCGCGCACTCCAGGAGAACGAGCAACTGGCACGCAACGCGAAGACACTTCAAAGTCAACTGGCACTGCTACCGCAGCTGAAGAAGAAGCTAGAGCTTGCGAAGGAGAAGCGTGCGGACGTGGCTGAAGTGTGGCAGAAGAAGCTCGAGCAGCGCGACCAGGCTTTCTTGCGGGAAGAAGAAGCGAACAAGCAGAAGCTGGCCGAGAGCGCTGCTCAGGTCACCCAACTCACAGAAGACAAGCTGGAGCTGCAGGAGAAACTTGACGAGCTCGAGCTCAGGCTTCGCAGCATTGACAACAAGCACCAGAGCGAGTTATCGCTGGAATCTCGACGCATGGAGGCATTAGAGGCCAGTGTGATCCAGCTGAAGGAGAAGCTTGCTGCTACTGTGGCTGCTGCTCAAGACGCAGAGCGAGCGGAAGTGGTGGCACGAGAGACGCAAGAGCAGGAGACTCGACTGCGCCAGCTTGCTGAAGACGCAGCCGATGCGGTGGAGCTTCGCGCCGAGAAAGCGGAGCGTGACTTGGCGCAGGTTCGAATGCAGCTAGACCGTCTGGAGGAGGCCCTGAAAGCTCGCGGGGTCACTTTGGACTACCTGTTGAAGCAGCAGACCCCCGTTTCGATTCCAAGCCGAATTTCTCCTGCAGACAGAGGCGCCGGTAGGCCCCGAGTCGCGAGTACCTTGAAGAAGTCAGGCTCCACAGCTCCTAGAGACCCAGCGAGAAGTAAGACGATGGGAAAGTCTCGTTTGTCGCCTGAAGACACCAAGAATTTCTTCAGGACGACGAAGACGGGAAGAAGCAGCAGCAGCAGCAACAACAACAACCAGGAAGAATAACTCAAAGCGAAGATATACAAAAACCTTGGGCTAGTTCTGATCAACAAGCTAAACTGAACTGCCTTACTGCCTGGTCAACTCACCGCCTGAGAACTTGACACTTGCTTACATCGCTGCATAGTCCGTCTCGAGGGCGCGTCCAGCAGCACCAGCAGCGAGGTCCGCGAACAGATTCTCCTCGCGTTGGCGGGCGATCGACCGCTGTCGGTAGAGCACGGCACCCACGACGACGGCGGCGAACACGACGCACGCGATAACAATCCCAGCGATGGCCCCGCCACTCAGCGGATCAGAAGACCCACTCGAGGAGTTTCCCTCCGAGGTCGAGGCGCCAACAACCTTCTCGTTCGAGCCGCCGGTAGTGCCGGACGTGCCGTACGCCGTGTTCCCAGTCGAGGTATCAACAGAAGTTGCTGCGGGTGTTGAAGGTCCAGCCGTGGCAGCAGGCGTCGCAGTCTTGGAGGTGGTGGCTTTCGTCCCGGTCGGGAATGTCGACGTGCCCTTCGAGGTTGATACAGGCGTCGACTTTGAATCGTCGAAAGCCTTTGTCGGCGCTGGCGTGGCTTGGCCAGGCTTCGTTGGAGATGGCGTAGGCTCGCTCGGCTTGCTCGGCGCAGGCGTGGGCTCACTTGGCTGGCTTGGAGCAGGCGTGGGCTCTCCTGGCTTGCTTGGCGCGGGGGTGGGCTCACTTGGCTTGGTCGGAGCTGGCGTGTTCTCTGTTGGCGGGGAAGTTGTCGCTGGGTCGGAAGGTTGTGGCGTACTGGTCGGCTCATACGGGGCTTCTGTCGGCGGCTCGGTTGTCGCCGGTGCTGGGGTTTCTTGTGGTGGCTCTGTCGCCGTCGGAGCTGGAGTTTCTTGAGGCGGCTCGGTGGGCGGCTCTGGAGATGGCGTCGACTCGTATGGTGTGTCTGGTGGCGGCGGCTGCGTGGCCTCGTTCTCGCACTCGTAGCTTTCTCCGTACTCACCGATGATCTTGGTGCAACGAATTAGATCGGCCTTGGGAGGTTTATACGCCCTCTTTTTCTTGGGCGGCTTCGTCGATGCTGGCTCCGGTTCTTCCTTGACGTGGTCCCACGATTTGTACTCGTCGGTAACGTTTGGAAGCTGCTGCTCGTAGTCATCGTCCTTGCGAGGGTAAAGAGGAGCAGAAGTCGGTGGCTGGGTCGGTACATCGCAGGGATTGCAGTCGTCTTGGTTCCACCTCACATTTTCGTCCACGACGGCCGTCGTCTTCATCACTTCATCAGCATCTGCAGTTTCTGCATGCTCGGACGGGTGCTCGGCGGACGTCTCCGTGGGCTGGTCGGCTGGCTGCTGCTCCGCAGACTTTTCCTCTCCAGGCTGATCCACAACAGTGTTATCGTCTGCAGGCTTGTCAGCGGGTACCTCTTCGGGCTTGTCATGCGTTTCCTCCGCGGCCGGTTGTTCGGCTGGCTGCTCGTTATCCTCTGCCTGTAGCTCTCTTCGGAGACGCGAGTGGCTCGCTTTCCACGGGACGAGATCATCGAAGAGGTGGCCGTAGTCTCGAGATTCAGTCTGCTCCTCTGGAGGTGCTTCAGCTCCGGCGTGATAAGGAGACGGTGTGGGCTTCGCCTTTGCAGTGTCGATCACGAGTTGAGGCTTTCCGTCGTTCCACGGGACGACACGGCCCAACGCGCCATCGTACACCGGACGGTCGTGCGCAGGCTCACTGTTTGTCGTCTCCTTAGCAGCGTCATTGCCAGTCTCGTCGGACTGCTTCTTGACCTCTGACGTGGGCGCAGGGTTACTGGAATAACCGGGTGAGCTGGGAGCTTCTTGGCGCCAAGGAACTGTGAGCTCCTCAACTCTCCCTCTGTGTTTGCCACCGCCTTCGGAAGAACTCGACTTCTCTCGGTTTGAAGATTGTTCTTCTTCTCCTCTTCCTTTGTGCTCAGCTGGTGAGTCTAGATTCTCGTTCTCGCTGTAGGAAGATCTTGTCTTACCACCAGCAGGAGCGTCTACTTCGGAGCCGTACGTCATCGTGCTCTCTGAAGGAGTTTGTGCAGTGTCACCGTGGAATCCGGAGTCGCCACCAGTCGATTTTGCCCATGCGTTCCGTTTCTCCTGACCGGGGGCCTCGGCGGAATTTGCGTAGTTACCGTCGTTCGCGTTCCCATTGTTCTTGTCATCCTCACGATCTTCGCCATGTTTCGACCACCTTGGTGTGGGAGCTGCCGTGTCGAAGCCACTTTTTGAGCCATAGTTTTCGTTATCCGCGCCATGCTTGGTTGCACTGGTGTCCACTGTGTGCTTCACGTCATCCTGGTAGATGATCTTCCCATGGTCCGACAAACTAGGGTGTTCACTGCCCGCATTATTTGTCGGGTAGCTCGCCTCGCCACCATCAGTATTCGTCGAGATGTTAGTCTCACTGTACGTCGTGGCTCCTTCCTCGTCTCGCTGGGAGCTTCTTCCGGAGCTGTGACGCGGATGGACGTCTTCGTTGCTTTGTCCTGGCGGTGGCACATATTCCCTCAGTTGTCCAGTCTTATCGTCATCGGAGCTTCGAGGCTGAACAGAGTCATGACCCCACACCTCCTTGCTCTTATCGATATCCGGAGTTGAACCGCCGACACCGATACTGTGCTTGCGATCCTCAACATCCGAAGCCACATCTCCATGCTTATCTCCGCTTGGGGAAACGTACGGCGCAGAGTTTGCTGCTTCCGTTGGCTTGGAGTTGTACGAACCACTGCTGGTTTCACTTGCCCGGGGCCACGCTTTCTCATCATCACGAGACTCGACGTCACTGGTGTCCGGGAGGGCTGTCTTATCCTCCAACGGAGAGGCTACTTTGTGGTCATACTGCGAGCTTGGCTTCACGCTGTACAAAGGGTCTGCCTTTTGAGTCGGTATCGATCCGCCACGCTTGTCGGTCGATGCTTGCCGTGCGACCCAGCTATCAGAACGAGCCGAGCCACGGTTGCCAGTTATCGGGTCCCTCGTGTCGGTGATCGATTCATGATTGTCATTCTCCGCGCCACCACCGTTATTGGTCGTCGATGTTGGGGCATCGGCCGCAGGGTCGTCTGACGTCTTCATAGCCACTGCTACTCCTTTTGCGCGTGTCGCGCTGGCAATTCCGCTGAGTGGAGCGCTCGTGTAGTCATTGGAGGTGGAGGTTGCATCTGGGCCGATGGAGGGGGCTGTCTTCTCCACAGTCGCCGATATAGTAGAAGACGATTGTGGCAAATCAAACTTGCTGTCGCTCGCCTTGTTCTCCGCCGGACTTTCGTGCAAATTGGAGTCACTTTGCTTCGCTCCACCTTTGTTGTCAGTCACTGGAATAGCATCGTGAGCCTTCACACGCGTATCATAGGCACCACCACCTCCATTTTCCTCGATTCGTTCGGTCGGCGCAGGCCCTTTCGTGGTCGAATAGCTTGGGGTGTTAGAAGTCACAGTCCCCCAGGGAACGATAACGTTCGACACAACTCCGCCTTGCTTCAATGCATCCGTCGCCGAGTATGGTGAAGTGCTCGCCTTCTCATTAGACTGAGCAGTTGGAGGTGGTAGAGTCGTCAGCGGAGCGGCAGTCGTTTCGCCATACGAAGCGCTCGGCGGTGACTCCTCTGTCTTGGCATTGTACCCGGCTGTAATCTTCTCGGCAATCGTCGGTGCAGTTGGGTTGTCGACCTTCACACCAGCACCATACAGGCCTCCCGCAGTCGTGCCAGTGTGTTGCAGTGATGGTGTAGGCGCTTCCGTGTTGGAGTCGGCTGGTGTCTTGGCAGTCACGCTGCCCCAGGGAACAACAACGCTTGATACCCCAACACCTTGCTTCACTGCAGCCGTTGACGTGGTGGTTGGCGAAGCCGTCGTCGCCCCTCCTGCCGTCTTCTCGCCGTATGAAGCACTTGATGGTGAGTTTGGTTTGGCAGTGTACGAAGCACTTGCCTTTTCGGTCGTCGACACGCTTGTCTTGTCGGTGTAGGCCAACGGTGCCGCCGTTTCCGATCCCCGCAAGTAGCCACCCGACTGATGTTGCTCCGCGATCTCCTCGTCGCCGGCCAGATCGCCCGCCAGCATCCAGCCACGAGGCTTCGTGTCTTTCTTCCTCTCAATGGGCTTCGCAACAGTGGTGTCAGTCGCCGAGACCAGCAGCGCCGTTGACAGCACCGCCGCCCACACAAGGAATCGCCTCATGCCTGGCTCAAGAGCTCAAAAGCTGCAAACTCTTCTCCTGGTCGCTTGAGCTCCACCGAATCCGAATCCGAATGACACGCAAAATGACACGCATGGATCTAAAATACACAGGATCGCATTTGACTACAGTGCGCGCGGAAATGATAGACGAAAATCCATTTTTGTCCTATTTTTATCGAATCAACGCCAATGAGACTGTAAGTTTTACCAAATGATCAGCAGCTCCTGGCGGTTCGTTTGCGGTGTCGCTTGCTTGAATCCGACACGTGGGGGCGGAGCTACAGTATCAAACACGAGTTTTGCCGACAGTGTAAAGCGCGAAAATGATAGACGAACAACTTTGGTAGCCGTTTAATGCATCTCTTAATGCTGTTTAAGTGGTCTATGAGCTGGCTAAGACTTCTCTAGTACTTCGTCTTATGGCCTTCGAGGCGGTAGACCTCCATGCAGCGTTTTTTCATCGACCCAACGAGGTTCTCAAGCGTCGATAGCGGAATCTCCTCCCATGCCTTCTTGATGGCCCTGATCAGGTCCTCCCTGGTCTCGTATCGCTTCCCATTCAGGTACACCGCTCGAGCTAGAATTCCCCACAAGTTTTCGATAGGATTTAAGTCCGGAGACTTAGCAGGCCACCACATTACACGCACACCTTGATCCTCTAGATACCACTTGGCAGCCCTTGCAGTGTGAATGGAGGCGTTGTCATGCTGAAACTGGAAGTTTAACCCGTGATACAGGTGCGCGAACGGGAACAGGTAGTCACCCAGCGTGATGATGTACTTCTCCGCGTTCTGCTTGCCCTCCAGGAAGGCCAACTCGGACTTCCCCTTCACACTAAAAGCGCCCCACACGAACACACTCCCACCACCTGACTACCGATTAGAGTAGATCTGTTTCTCCTGCCTCAGATCCCTCCAATAGTACTGATAGCCATCAGGGCCGTCTAGGTTAAATTTCTTTTCGTCAGAGAACACCACTCGGTTCCATTTGCGCCCATGTTCCACAAACTGAGTGGCCCACTTCAACCTGGCCGTGATGTGGGCCGGTTTCAGCACCGGGCATGCAAGGCGCTTCTCGTGCACCATGCTGTCCGAGTCGTGCAGCACCTCCTGCACTCTGCGCACTGAAATTGGAAGCTGCAGATTGTCCTTCAGTTGTCTAGCGCTCACACCAGTCTTTGATGCCTCGCGTAGCAGGCGGCGCTCAGCGGTAGGCGTTAGCTTCCTGGGCCTTCCGGTGCTCTTTGCGGTGCCGTACGCCTCCGGATCGCGCAGGAAGCTGTCCACCACCTTCCACGAGCGGCTCACTCGCTTTGCGATCGCATTAGTAGACAGATTTTCCTCCTTGTAGGCTAGTATCTGACCCTTCTCGATGTCAGTCAGCGACTTGCCTCTCCCCATTGTTAATCTGTAAATTTTAAGAAAGCAATGTTGCAACAGCCACGGTTAGTGCTTCTAGTATCTATTTTAGCACATACAAGCATCAACGGGTCTCGTAGCTGCTGCAATCGCTGGGAGTACGCACCTCGGCTATCTTTTTCGCGCTTGGGGGGACTGAGGGAAATGAAGTTTGGGCTGCTGCTCCGCCCCCACGTGTCGGATTCAAGCAAGCGACACCGCAAACGAACCGCCAGGAGCTGCTGATCATTGGGTAAAACTTACAGTCTCATTGGCGTTGATTCGATAAAAATAGGACAAAAAATGGATTTTCGTCTATCATTTCCGCGCGCACTGTAGCTAACGTTCGGCTATGGTGTAGCGAGATCTTTGTTGAAAGGTCACCCAATCACGTTGAAGTTCTCACACGTCGCAGGAACTACACAATATTGTGAAGAGTTTGAAGCCAATCAGCCAATGAGAGACATGCATGCTGCATTGCACTTTGAACCCGATTTACTTACATCTACGGCCGCGCCCGCTTCAAAACTACGGCTTCGTGCTTTGCTGCTGCCGCTTTGGCTTTGGTCTCCTTGATAGCTGCCTTGTCCGCATCAACTTTGCGCTTGCGTTCCTCTATCGCCGCAGGGATAATGAGCGGCGGTGCAGTCGAGGCCTTCTCCTCGAATCTGCTCGCGAACTCGGCGTGGTAGGCCTCGAAGCGTTCCGTGTTGATCGACATCCTGATCTCGCGGAAGAAGCGGTAGTAGTGCTGCAGGTTGTGCAGGTACAGCAAAATGTCGCCCAGCATCTCGCGGACGTTCAGCAGGTGGTGGATGTACGCCCGCGTGTACTGCTGGCAGGCAAAGCAGTCGCACCCAGCCATGAGCGGGCCAAAGTCCGTCGCGAATCGCTTCTCGCGCAGGTGCAGCACTCCACCCGAGCGCTCGCGCTCAGCGTTTCGGTCGCCTGCACTGCCTACGTCTTCGTCGTCGCTGATCCAGAAGATGAGCGCAGACCCCGCCTTCGTGACGGTGGCAGGGTAGGGCGACACGAAAGCGTCGATGCCGCGATTGACGGTATCCAGCACGTCGAGAGGGTGCCCAATTCCAGTGACGATGCGTGGAAGTGACGCCGGGGTGACCTCGCTCACGATGGCGTCGATCAGCTCCAGGCGCTCCGCCTTATCGCTGCAAGCCCCCAGGCCGCTGAGCAGGATGGCCTGGATGTCGCGCTTGCAGGTTTCACCAGCACTCATCCGCCGCAATGTCAGGTCATTGCCGCCAACAGCCACTCCGCATATGGGCGTGCCCGAAGTATTGAGAGCCTGGCAGGCGTCCAACCAGTCCAAAGAGGTCTGGACAGCTGCACGGTGGCGGTTGCGACCTTTTTCAACCGGAATCTCGTCGGCTAGCGGCACAACCAGCTCTGGCTGCAGCAGCTCGGTCGCTTGCATGAATTCCTCGACGGAAACGGTGCGACGTCCGCCGCTCGTCTCGATCATAAACCCCGTCGCCTTGGAGCTCGGCGGGTTCTGAACAGCACAAGATCGGAGAGTCAGCCGAATGCACAGGCACATGAACCAAAGCGACACGCACCGAGTGACTGATGTAGTCCCTAGCGGAAAGCACGAGCTCATAGTCGGTGATATTCAGGAGCTCTCGGAAGGGCTTCTGCTTGTTCGTCGCCAGCTTCACCAAGCCCGAGCTGCAGCATCAACCACTTAGTCCACCCCCAAGCCACCCACTCGTTGCCAATTCATGGCGTACATGTCGGCGTAGTCCACCACCTGTGCAGTCAAGTCCCCGACCTTGCTGCAGTTGTCTACACACCACCACCAGCAGTTGCCACTTCCGCATCAGTATAAAACCCCTCACAACAATGTTTTGAGCTCCGAACCTGGCGTCAAGTGGGGCACGTTGCCCGCGATGCTCGGCGGCAGGTAGCACGGCGTCTGCGTCCTGCTGAAGAGCGAGTTGGCGCGGGACAGCGTCGTCTTGGCCGCGCGCCTCAGCATGTCGCTGCCGGTCGGGGATCGCTCCTCCAGAGACTCGTCGTCGTCCCCGATCCGCTTGGTCATCCAGTCTATAAGTCGCCTTCCTCTAAGTACGATTGAAGCGCGGAAGCCACCGAGCAGACGCCAGGAGTGGACCTGGGCGATGGTGGCGCCCGGAGCTCCGCGTCGCCATGGCTGCGAGGCTCCGCTCCACCCGTCGCAGATTGCGGTGCGTTGGAGGTGGTCAAGCTTTTCGGCTTTTGGGGGTGGACTTCTGACGGATGCTCCTGCAGGTGGTGGGCATCGGGCTGCTCTCGGCGGCGGTTTTCTACGGCTTCAGCGCGCAGGAGCTGCCGGGGCTCATTCAACACACCGTCGTGCCGCTCTACAGTGTTCAGTTGGCCATCACGACTCTGCTGTTTGCCATCGTACGTGCGATCTTCTGTTGCCGTTATTGCTGATGCAGAATACTGTAGCTCACTGGCATGGGCCATGCCGCATGGCTGAGCAGATCTCGCGCTTCGACCCGGGGCAGCCAAGGCACCAGGCGACGCATCCGTCCCAGTCGAGAGCGGCAGATGAAGACGCTCGAGTTGCAGCGCCTATTGCTGCGGGTGTGCACGTCGTCACAGCTCCAGCGATCAAGGCGAGTCCTGTCATGCTGACGTCGCATCCAGTCGTAGCCACCTGCAGCGACTGTGGCCGCATGGCGCTCACCTCGGACACCAGACATTGCGGCAGATGCAACAAGTGCATCCCGGGATACGATCACCACTGCATCTACCTGAACACGTGCATCGGCACGCGCAACTACCCGCTGTTCGTCGGCCTGCTCTCGTGCGCGATCCTGTTGCTGCTGACCCAGCAGGTCGTCACGGGCTACGCTATCTCACGCTTGCTTGCCCCGGGGCAAGATGACGACGTAAAAGGTAGGAAAGGTAGGGGCACCCGAGCCGTGTTACTGTGCGCACTGTCGATCTTGCCCCTGCTCGAGCTGTTCTTCCTCGTCGTGCTCGGCACCTTCCACCTCTACATAGCGTTCCGTGGGTTGACCACGTACGAGTGGCTCTACCTATGGCTGGAGCGGCGAAATCGTGCGCACGCTGGCGCACACTCCTCGTCGACCGCGAAGAGTACAACGGAGGAAAGCCGCACACCTGTATGAGCCCATATACACGAGCCAGAAGACGAAGACGGCGACGACGACGAAACTAGACGAACGCCATGCACAGCAGACGAGTGCACGTACCATATATTAGCTCGCGCAATCGCGAGAACATCACCGCAGAAACTGCACTCGTTTCAAAATTGCATCCGTGTCACGTGCCACTTGCATCGAGCTGAAGTCTCCGCGGGTCACTGCCGCCCCAACAGCGGTACGACTGGTACCTTCACTAACCAGCAAGTCGACAAGTAAAAGATCATCCTCGGGCGACCACATGCTCGGAGGTGACGCGCCCTTGAGAAAGCTTTTCGCCATCTCGACATCTCCGCTGCAGTAGTACAGGGCGTGGACCACTGAATGCAGATTCTGATGACTCTCCATCTGAAGCTGGCAAATGATGTCGTCTGTGTCTTGATCCGTGGCTTGCTCCACCTGCTCCTGTTCCACTTCATCCATACGCTCGTCGGGCACCTCACTCACTTGAGATTCGCCAGGCCCAGCAGCCTCATTGGGGTCACTGCCGGTTGCAGACTCCGCTGTGCTTGTTTGGGATTCAGGCGCAGGTTTCGCGGGAGGATCAAAGAACCTTTGCAGCAATCTCCTTTTGCCTTGATCTCCGAGCTGCTGAGCCCACACACTGCGGAAAAATATCCCGTTGCTCCCACTGGTTTTACTCCCAATGCTTTCAGCATCGCTTCCTCCCACTTCTTGGTGCGATGACCTTGACCCCTGGCTGCTTGCAGATCCAGCGCTCGAGTTTCTCCGCTTGCGCTTCTGCTGGGTTCTGCCAGCATTATCGTTACTAGATGGTAACGCGCTTGATGATCCAGCTGAAGTTGCTGACGTAGACTGAACTGCCTGCTTGTTTGGAACCTCCGGTGGGCTGGCAGGCGTGGCTGGGGTAGCCGTCGGTGTCGCTAGTGGAGCTGCAGCTGTAGGAGCCACGTTCCTGTGAGAATTCTGTTCACTGCTCGAGCTGGAATGAACTCTTTCGCTCGGTTGAAGCCTCTGAGAAAGCCTGAGCGGAGACTTGGGCTTCCGCGAGCGCGCACGTCCGATAAACTTCTCTTCCCCCACCTCTCTCAGGCGGCCCTCGATCGTAGCCTGCTCCGAGGTTGCAACACTTTGGTGACTCGCAGAGCTCGGTGTCCGCGCCGAAGTGCGGGACTGCGTTGATGCAGCTGACTCGGGCGTTGCGGCGTCCCGAAACCCAGTGGGGCTCGGACTCGCAAGCGCTCGAGGTGTCGGCTCCGCCATCACCTCCTCCTGCTGCTGCTCCTGCTGCTGCTCTTCCTCTTTCTGCTCTTCATCATCGTCTATCTCCTCCACCTCTGCGTCTCGCTCCAGCAGCCTCGCTCGTGTGATTGCCTGCAACCCACCAGTAGCTCCATCAGTTTAAGAAAAAAGCTGCACTTCAACACTGCAAAACAAAAATGCGGTCGCCCTACCGCCGCTCTGGCCATGATGGCCCGCTGCTCTTTGGGCGTCGTCATCTGCAGGTGCTTCCTGAAGCGCTGGTGCATACTGTGCGCCGTGTGGGTCGTTACTTGCTCGCTCTCCGCCTGCTGCTAAAAGCTCAGCGCGAGTGACTCGGTGGCCTTCCAGCCTTTCTGCTTGGCGAAGTGCAGCAGCCTGGCGTCATCCTCGTTCGAGTACCGTACGCGCACGCGCACACGTCTGCTAGAATCTATGCTGCGCTCCTGCTGCGCCGTGAAGACCTCCCCCGAGTACTTGGCTGGGTCCTGCAGCGCCCGGAAGGCCACCGACTCCTTGATGAAGTCGGCGGAGATCCACTCGGGCCGCCCAGCGTTCAGTTTGTCGTAGTCTACGAGCTGCGTAGCGCCCACCGGGGTGGTCGACACGATGCCTCCATGCTGCCGGATGAGCCGCTCGAGCTCCTCCTTGTCCTCGGCCGACAGCGCGCGCGACAGGTAGAAGCGCAGCTCGCGGAACAGCATTCCCGCCCTAATTCAAATTCTAGGGTCCAGAGGGGAACAGTTTTGTGTGGTCGCTAGGGTTCGGGCACATCGGACTTGAAGCGGCACACTTTGATTAGGGTCTACATCTCTCTCATGACATCCGCCGCCGCCGAGCAGCGCTTCCTGCAGTGGCTGCGCGACAACGGCGCGACGTTCTCGAAGCTTCAGTGGCCGGCCACGACGCCCAGCGGTCTGCGCGGCGCCGTGGCCACCGCCGCCATCGCCTCGGGCGAGCCCATGCTCTGCATCCCGCGGCGACTGCTCATCTCGGAGGACTTGTGCTGGCGGGACCCACAGCTCGGACGCGTGTTCCAGGACAACCGCGACGTGTTCACGCGGGACGACCCCGTGCTGGCGCTCTTCCTCGTGCGCGAGCTGCTACTCGGAGACCGCTCTTTCTTCCACCCGTACCTCGCCATTCTGCCGTACCCCGAGAGCGTGCAGGACTGGACTGAGGCCGAGCTCCAGGAGCTGCACGACCAGCGACTCGTGGACGCAGCAGCAAGGCGCTCATCCGAGATCGACGTGTACTACCGCCGCATGATGGTCCGACTGCAGAGCAAGTACCCGGGTGAGTTCCCCGAGGCGCTCTACACCTTCGACAGGTTCAAGTTCGCGTGGAAGACCATCCAGGCGCGCACGTTCGGGCGGAGGCTGCCCTGGACGGCGCTCGTGCCCTTCGCCGACTGCCTCAACCACACCAACGTCGCCACCAAGTACGACTTGGACGTGAACGACAACGGTCTCTTTCGCCTCTATCCGTCGGGCTCCACAAGCTTCGCCCAGGGTGCCGAGGTCTTCAACTCGTACGGACGCCGGTCCAACTTCCAGCTGCTGCTTGACTACGGGTTCGCGCTCCCCGACAACGAATGGGACTATGTGGATGTGGAGATCGGGAAGGACCGAGCGGGGCCTCGCAGGGGGAAGCTGCGGTTCATGAAGCGAGTGATCCGGATCGACCAACAGAGCTCATTGAATGAGCTGTTCCCTGCCAGCTTCCTCGCTGGCCTCGCGGACCCGTTACCAGATGAAGGGCAGAGTGAAGCTGCGGCTGAAATGTCCGAGCGAACTGCGTTGTGCGATGCATTGGGGTGGCTGCGCTGTATTTTGATAGAAACGATAGCCGACTGGGGGACTGCGGCAAACGACGAGCGGATACTGCAAGACGCTGCTACTTCGGACCGCCTCCGTGCTGCTGTCGTCTACAGAACCGGCAGGAGACAGATCGTGCAAAAGGTTATAACGCAGATTGATGACAAGCTAGTGTCCACGAGAAGCAAACTAGACGGCGTCTCAGAGGCCCTCGACGGAGTTACAGACAAGCTGGAAGCTCTTGCGATCAGAAACGAGTGATTTGAAAGGCACGGTGGGGGGGGGGGTATTTAACTGATCTGTCCCCATATTGGTGAGCTGGGAACTACAGCCGACAGCTTTGACGGACAATGTCTAGTAGAGCATTCTTCGCCTCCAGCGAGCCCAAGGTGAACACGCGGGTTTCTGCAACACACATGGCACTGTTAGGGTGAAACAGCATCAAATGTCAACTGGGTACTCGGCATCTCACCTTCACTCCCACTGCCATTCACCCCTGCCACACTGAATGCAAACACCTTTTCATCGCTCTTGTCGGTGATGGCTTGCGGCTTGTCAAACTACTCGCACATCATTCACACCAATTAGATCGCGTTAGCATTGATCAATAGTTCCTCCGTCTCAACCACCTACCAGCAACTGCAGCTGCGGTGGAGATCCCTCCTCTGCATCGTCGTCACTCTTCCACAGCAGAAAGCGATACGGGCGATATACCACAAAGAAGTTCTGCACAACCAAACCAGCACGATAATGGTGAGCACATCCAGAGCAAGAGAGGTTAATAAGCTACTGACATTGCAATGAAACAGACCTTGGGGTTGCGTTCGCCGTCAGCTTTTGACGAGACCGTGCCAATCCACAGTGCGTGATAGCGAAGACGGACACCAACTTCCTCGTCCTGTTCTTGTTGTGTCTTGCGCTTTTTCATGTACACCGCACGCTCCGGTTCGTAGAGCTCGATGAGGTCCTGGTCCGTTGGAAGAGAAGACAGGTAATTCCAGAGGATCTTTCTCACGCGCTTGCTCGTCGGAGCATCATCCACGAACGCGGCACCGAATTCCGTCACACCAAATATGAGGATTGCCCAGCGGCCTCGGACGACCGAGAACACCAGCGTCATCATAGCGATGGCAACGAAAGCGGTTGCAGTTTTCCACGGGTGCGTCCAGTTCAGGAGATTCTCAGCACAGGCCAACGCACCGCACGCTCGCCCGATCTCATTCTGAAGCTGCCTGATAGTGTCCTTCACTTTCCAGAAAGCGTCAAAGAGGTTCGCACCGATGATCTTCGACTTCTCCTTCTCAACCATACTATCACACACAAACTCGGAAAAACTGCGCTCCACGTGACTGACAGGCCTCTTTTTCCGCGTTGTGGCCACCTGAGCAGGTCTCACCTCTTGTGCGTCGTAGGTTTCACTCTGCAGCAGCTTGTCGTTCGATGGCATGTTGCTTCGTTCTGGAACCCGAAGCCCAACTCTAACGAGCAGATAGTCGCCCTCAGTGCTTGTTGAGCGAGAAGATGCAGAGTCGTTGTCGTCACTTGGGGTAGAAAACGAAGACAACGGAAGAAGCATCTCGCCCGAATTATCGCCACACTTTAGAAGACTCCGGAGCGGGATAGTTGCCGTTGCAGCAATCAAGTCTGGGGTCTCCTTTGCTTCACCGGTGAGTGAAATGCACAAGTCAAACTGGAGTAGACCCGGGAATGACGGCCACGGCACCAAATCATCACGACCAGAGAAGTTTTTCCGAGATGCTTGTGGGATGGGGAAGTAGTACGCGTGGTGATCAACACCGCAACTAAGCGTCGCCTTCTCTGCATCTTCTTCTCCTTCTCCCTTCAAGCTCTGCTGATAGGCAACACACTGGTCGCAAGTACACGTCCTGGGATCATGGCGCCATGACACACTGAAGTTTCTGAATGGAAGAGCCTTGCGGAGCTTTGCAGACGGCATTGTACCTGCCAATGACAAGGAGGTTTTGCGCCAATTCGGTTTCTTGCTTTTGCCCACCACACTCGTCCAAGCCACAGTAGTTTCATCGTAACCAGAAGGGTTGAGAACCAGATCACCCGCTTCAGACTCCTTGTCGTTGGGGCGATACTTGATTCGAACATAGAAACCAAGCTTTGAGGGGGATACATCCTTCATACGCGACTGCGACTCCATGAGCAAACTATCCGTTTCGTTGGAGAGACGTGCTTCGTGGACTGCGACGTGCAAGTCTGCCAGCGGCCGGTACAGTTTCTGCTGTTCTTCCTGCTCCAGTTCGTACTCCTCGTATCCGATCCAACGGGCGACGAAAGCCCCTTCTAGCCGGATATGCAGTCGATAGAGCATGTACACAAGGATCCCCCCGAAAATGTACGACAGAGCGTACTCTAAATCAGCGAATACGCAGCCGTACACAAATACAGCGAAGCATACAGCAGATTTCTTCTTGTTCTTCCAAGAGATCACACTGGCATATTCAGCGTCAATCCCTTGGAAGATTTTTACGGCACGACCAAACCGCTCGATTGTTATCCGCAACGATTCCACCGAGAACTCTTTGTCCTCACGCTCGAGAAGAGAGGAATCATTGTCCACGCGCACGCGAAGCAAATCTTCTTTGTGTTCCACATAGTCCAAATCGATCATCGCATAGCCGAGCTTTTCTCCGGGCTGAGGCTTAGACCCTGGAGACGGTGACAGCGTGTAGTGGTCTCGATCGCTTAAAATCGGTAGGGCAGTCCACGAATCGTTGATCGCCGCTTGGTTCGTTTCGTTGTTGAGGCTCAAATGGCGAAGAGGATCGCGTAAGCTTTTCAGCAGCGGGTTTGTGCGAATGAACTTGTCTGCTTCACGCTGGAGAAGTTGAAACAGCGACACGTTCAACTGCGCAATGCACTGATCGGAGTTGAAATCGATCACATCGATGCAGAACGTCGAGTTCGGATGGCGGACCTTGAAGCACAAGTTCTCCATGTACATCGGGTCGGCACTCTTCAGTACAGGACTTGTCTCGTGCACGATCCCATCAAATTTCAACCGGCAGTACGTATCTCCTTCGAAGATATTTTTCGCGTGGAAGTCGTCTCGGCAATGCTTTGTGCACAAGTGCAAGCCCCGAAAACGCACATACAGTACCCCAGCCGGGCGTAACACGCCATCATTTAGGACACGAAAACTTGTACCGCCGTGCTCTTTTTCCTCCTGGCCAGCGCTCAACAGTTCTTGTGCAACACATTCACATTGAATTGTTGCCTTCATCATGCAGCCCTTGTGTACATCGATTCCACATAATTCACACCGGTAGCCCCATATACTCTTCAGCGCATTCATAATGGATCGATCACCTTAAACGCAATCGACACACACGAGAAAGGTTAGCCCAACGTGCAAACCAGTGAAACGGTTTTCAACCACATTTGAACGCAGGTGTACGTACAGACGGCACAAACTGGTATCGCGAGACCGATGGATTTCAGCTGATGAACGCGGAACTTGTGCGCGTTGGTCGTACTGATCTCCCCTTCAGTCGGAACAAACTTGATTCCAAGCATGATTCTGGGTTGGCCGATGCTCTGCGTGAGCAGAGCTCGAGACGACAGCGTGAACCACCTCTTAGCCTGAATATTCGGGTACCGAAGCAGAGGACTCATATCCACCAGGGTGCAAGCCACTTGGTCGTCCGCCAGGTAATTGTAGTTATACACCTCGACTTCCAGAAGCGGAATAGGCGTGATGGTGCTGTTGTACATGTGCGAGAACTGCATTTCGTTGTCGTGAGCATTGATCCAGACCGGATTACGGCCGCCGTTCTCGACAGCCTTGGTTTGCATGGGCTCCTTCCAAGGAAGCAGCGACAGCTTCGCATAGGGCGCCTGCTTCCCAATCAGCTGCGTACCAGGTAACTCCATAGCGCGATGCACCGTGACGTGAAAGGTGCCGGGCTTGTTCAGGCTCGACACAGGCGTCTTGGACATGCTGAGGAAGTCCTCGCGAGTCGTGATCTCTGGGTGCTGCGCCAATACATCAGCAGTGAACTGCGCGCAGCCTTGATGTGTAATGATCCCCAGCTTCGTCCAGCGATACATGCTGCCCGCCGCGTCGTCAGGCCACGAGACCTCGCACATATCGCACGTCTTGGGGTGATTCGCGGCGTCCTCCATCATCTCTTCCAGCTCCCCGCTCTCGAATATCGGATCCACCTCGGGGGATTGGTCCAGCGCGTCGGCCTCACTGATCGCAGTCGCCGAGTGGGGGCTCGTGTGCTCGTCGAATGTCTTCTGCAGCTTCTTCAACGTCGGGTTCGTAACGCTGATCTTCTTAAGGCGCGAGCTGCAAAACATCAGCACAGCAACACAAGGCAACAGGCAACAAAAAGGACCGTGCGTCAGTAGCTGCAACGCCGCTATCAACTGCCACGCAATCAGACTCACAGTGCCGCTTCGATGGGCGTCACCGCCTTGGGGTTCATCATCTCCGCCGCTACCTCCTGGTCGCGCGTCGCGAACTTCTGGAGCAGCGCGTCCAGCTCCTTGGTCGTGCACAGGCGCACCACGTCTCGGTCCGAGATGAACTTGCCCATCTCCTCGTCGCGGGGCACCACGAGGCCTGTGGACTCGTTCATGAAGTGCAGCTCCGCGTCCTCCAGCACGCGCGCCAGCTCCCACTCGGGCGCCGCCGCCGTCAGCGTCTGCGTCTTCTTGCTCTGCACGCGGCGCTTCTTCAGCCCCTCGCAGAGCCTGCCACAGCCGCGAGAGAACAGATCAGTACGCAGAAGCCACCACGCTATGTCGCTCTGCAGTCTTCCACCTACCAGAACGCGACGGCGTCCGCGCTCTCCGCGCCCTTCTTGCCCCGGAAGCGCAGCTCCATGGCGCCGATTGTGCCGCTTGGCGCAGTGAAGGAGTAATCCCGGCGCGTGTACCCACACCACTAAGTACGAATCGTATTTAGGGCGGTGACTTCAACTTGAGCGGGTCAGTTGGCGATGCCACTGCCGCCGACCAGCGAGTGCAACAGCAGCGACGCCGAGACGGTGCTGGGCGAGGACTCGCCCCTGTCCCCGTGTCTGTGGACGCAACGAGCGGCAGTGCAGGAGCCCGAGACACGGCAGCCCACGACGCAGGCGACGACGGCGAGTTCCGCGGCTTGCCAGAGTTCGGCGCGCCTTCCGGAGCCATGTACGGCTCGCGAGCTTCTGTGCCTCAATGCCATTGAATTCCCCAAGCCTTTGCTAATCCGAATGCGTTACATGTGGTGCTAGTAGATTCTACTCCGCACGCACCGCGCAGAGAGCTGCTGCTGTCGCCTGCGTCGCAGCTGAACGTGCTCTCGCAGATCAGCGAGCTCGCGGACGCGCAGTCTCGACAGTCGGCACCGGCGCCAAAAAGGCCAATGCAACGGCGAGCGCATGTCTGGGCCCCAGCGTTGGGTGCAGTGAAGGGAAAGAAGAGGAACTCTACGTCCACTGCTACATCTACCACACCCAAGCCGAAGGCTAAAAGGCAGAAGAAGGCGCCTAAGCAGCCGACCCACTCGCAGGCAGAGCGACTGGCGGCAGACATGCTGGACTGGGATACCTGCAGTGGTGAAGATCGCTGTATTGCTCGGTGTTGTTGCGATAGTCAATGTATTGAAGCTCGCCATTGGTATGCTCGTGTCGTGGTGGCAGAAGGAGATTTGTTCGTCGACGGAGAGCTGGACGACTGGAGCTACGAGGACATTACGGACAGCGATTTCGACGGGTGACAGGCAGCTCGGCTGGGCTGTGATCTGTTTGCTGCTGTAGGCGAGTAGCGTATTAATACTGCGTTTACATGGGAGTCTTACGACAGCGCTTCCAAGCGTGCGCCTTCCTCTTCGAAGTGACTCAGATAGGGTCCACTATTGAGGTGATTTTCGTCCCCCCAGTCCAACCGCGCCAAAATGCAATTTGCCCCATGACGAGCAGCGCGCCAGCCGAGTGGAAGGCGGAGGACGACGAGGACAGCGGCGGCGTGGCCTCCATCTCCGATGTGTTTGCAGACGTACGTGGCTGCATCTTGCGCTGCTCTGCCGCGTGCGAGAACGCGCTCACACACATCGCTGTGCTCGCAGATGCTGAACGTCAATGAGGACATGATCGCGGCGGCGGCCGAGTGTCAGGCGGAGCAGGACATCGAAGGACTCGTCGCGTGCGTTTGCTGCTTGGCTGCATGCATGCATGAGTCTGTGTGTCAAGGCGAGGGCTGACTTGAGTTGCGTATGCCAGCTACCAGCGCATTCTGCATCGAGACCTGATGGAAATGGCGGACTTCATCGACTCCATGTTTGGCGTCTACAGCAGCAGCAGCAGCACTGCCGCCGCTGTTAGCACGGTACGGTGTGTGTGTCTGTAATTGCTGCGAGTATGCTGACCAGGCGCTTATTGTCTGTTCCCTGGGCGCTGCAAAAGAGTACTCCGTCGGATCCTAGTTTGGTCGACCTGACCGCTGAACCTGACGAGGCAGACTTATCCCCACTCGCTGCGATTAACCCTGACCAGGTAACCAAGAAGATGACGAAGAAGGCGCAGCGAGGTGCGCTGCGAACCGCCATTGAGGCTGGCGAGAAGGTGCGCGAGATCCAACGCTCGAAGGAGCAATGGATCAAGTCGCGGCATCAGGTGCTCGAAGAGGAAGGCGCCAGTGCCATCAAGAGCGACAAGTCGGACGGCATGTTGGAGGTTCCGGCGGAAAAGTCGGGAGAGAAAGCAACGCAGCAAGGGTGTGGCGGCGTGGCGCTGGCAAACCAGATCCGTGCACACCAGCACATTGCAGCTTTCGTGAAAGCCTCGACGAAGGGCACTGCGGCAATTCCTCCTCCACCACCACCACCTCCTCCAGCGCCTATAAACTTACTACTCGCCAGTCAGCTGGCGATTCCCAGCACGGCTGCACCTTTGATAATGCCCGCCCCCTTACCACCGCCGCCACCGCCAGTCCTCACAACTGCAGCTCAACCGATCAAGCCGAACACGACCAGAAGCAGCGTAGCCAAGATTGCGCTTCCACCAGCAAACTCCGCGCTCAACCTGAACATGTTCTTCCCCTTTCCTGGCGCACCGCCATTGATGTTCAATCCTCAAGTTGCCGGCGGGCTAATGCCAATGGCGCCATGGCCCCAAATGCAAGCTTCTGTGCCAGCTCGACCAGCGAGACCTGCTCGGCCACAAGGTGTGTACTAGTCTGCTATTGCTTCTCTAGCTCAACACTCACGAATTAACGCCATGGGTCTTTGGCCAGCTAAAACGCCGAAGTTTAAGCGGATGTGCGAGGCGTGCCGAAAGCGGCACATCAGCGTGCGGCAATGCCGTCTCGTGCTCCAGCATACAGATCCTGAATGGCAGCAGCCTGCACAACCGCCTCCAGCTTCTCGTCGAGGGAGGCAGAAGGAGCCCGAAACCAATACAAATGTAACTTAAAACTTTTCAAGCAGCTCTCATTTTACTTGAAGTTCTTCAACACATTTGGAACGACATGAAGAGAGTGCAGGGCTAGAAAGAGGACAAAAGCGTCGTGCTGGCGTGCCAAGCCCCCGCTGGTGGCTGTTCCCTGGTGCCGTGAACGCCACTGATGATTCTACCCAGCCTTAAAAGGCAGGGCACCACCAGCGATCATGAGTTCACTCACTCACTGCAAATTACGAAATAGTAACGGGTTAGCTGGCCAGCCTAAGTTATCAAGCATGTCGATACTTAAAACGCACCTCTTCCTTCTCTTCACGCGCTTGCGTCCGACGGGCATAGTACGTGTCCAGGTGCTTCTTCGGGATTTTCTTCAGCAGCTCCTTCGGGAACGCGCGGAAGAGCGACCATGCCAGATCCAGGGACTCGTAGATATCACGTGACTGATACGGTCCTTGCGCAATGAACTTACCCTCGAACTTGTCCGTGAACTTCAGGTAAAGGTGGTCCTCCAGCGACAGAGCTTCCTCACCGACGACGGCCTTCATGGCCTGCACGTCCTTGCCCGTAGCGTAACTAGCATACTACATATCCACACGAACGTCAAAAGGGCAACCCACAACAAACGAAGCATCTTCCGC
Organism: Phytophthora vignae f. sp. vignae; assembly: GCA_016169955.1. Taxonomy (NCBI): domain Eukaryota; phylum Oomycota; class Peronosporomycetes; order Peronosporales; family Peronosporaceae; genus Phytophthora; species Phytophthora vignae. Next base: position 165,762 of record JABJUM010000083.1, on the reverse strand, counting down.
TTATGTGGCCACTTACCAGCTGGTTCGAAACAGCACTGTGGTCATCACGAGTCATACCCTCGCCAATGGCACTCTTCATCAAACGCGACAGCGACGGCAGCACGTTAATGGGCGGGAAGATCTGACGGTTGTGCAGCTGACGGTCGACGTAAATCTACAGAGCGACAACGACCAAAGTTAGTAGGCTATACGTGAGCTGCAACGCTGGGGCTTCACACATCCAGTACCTGTCCCTCGGTAATATAGCCCGTCAGATCGGGAATGGGGTGAGTGATATCATCGTTGGGCATAGTCAGAATGGGCAGCTGCGTGATGGAACCGTTGCGCCCCGTAACACGACCGGCGCGCTCGTACAGCGTCGACAGATCCGTGTACATGTAACCGGGGTAACCACGACGGCCGGGCACTTCTTCACGAGCGGCTGACACCTCACGAAGTGCATCAGCGTACGAACTCATGTCCGTCAGAATGACCAGCACGTGGAGGTCGCGCTCGTACGCAAGATACTCGGCCGTGGTCAAGGCCAGACGCGGCGTCACAATACGCTCAATGGTCGGGTCGTTGGCCAGGTTCATGAACAGCGCCGTCTTCTGCATGGATCCGCTCTCCTCGAAATCGTTACGGAAGAAACGAGCTGTCTCCATGTTCACGCCCATAGCGCCGAACACAATGGCGAAGTTGTCTTCGTGCGAGTCCATGACGTCCTTGCGCTGCACCAGGCCGGCCTGACGCACAATTTGCGCAGCAATCTACACCGTCCCCCAGCAAAACGACACAAGTCAGAACGAGCAAAACTAACCAGCTCCTAATTTTTCTTGCAGTATACCTCGTTGTGGGGCAGACCAGCAGCAGAGAACAGCGGGATCTTCTGGCCACGGGCGATGGAGTTCATCACGTCGATGGCCGAGATGCCCGTTTGGATCATCTCCTTGGGGTAGTCACGGCACGATGGGTTGATGGGCTGGCCTTCGATATCCAGGTACTCCTCGGCGACGACGGCGGGGGCGCCGTCAATGGCCTTGCCGGAGCCGTTGAAGGCGCGGCCCAGCATCTCCTCCGAGATGGCCATCTTCAGCACATCGCCCGTGAACTCGCAGTGCGTGTGGCGGTTGTCGATGCCGTCCGTGCCCTCGAACACCTGCACGACAGCCTTGCTGCCCTGCACCTCCAGCACCTTGCCTTGGCGCTTCTCGCCACTCGCCAGCGTCAGGTTGACGATCTCAGCGAACTTGGGCAGCTACGGAGCCAGCACAGAGAGAAAAGAAACGCGCGCGCCGTCAGCATGAGCCAGAATAGCTTGCAGCGCACTGTTGCTATGCATTGGGGCAGCTAGCGTACCTTGACGTTCTCCAGAATGACCAGCGGGCCGTTCACGCCCGAGATCGTGCGGTAGTCTGCGGAAGATCGCGAGCGGGTCAGTTAGTCAGTCAGAACAGGCGGCGGTGCATTGCCCCAAAGCCCACACAGTCGCGGACGCACCAATTCGCGGCTCCACGTAGTAGTCGCGCACCACCGCCGCCGCGTTCGCCTGGAAGGCCTGCTCCGCCGTCACCATCGCGCTTCAATCCTGCTGCTTCGCTTCGGCCGCTAGAAAGATTCTACCGAGCTCCCTCTGAAATCCAAGACCACACTAAGTACGAAAGGGATCCGCAGCGTTCGACTGCAGCTTCAACTTTGGTTGATGACCTACAACTTGCAGGCTGTCAAGTGCGATGAAATTGAGTCGAGGTTCCTGCAACTCTGTTGCTGCTACTGCTGCAAGCGGAACGTGCGAGGGCGGAGGCGAGGAAGGAGGCAAGGACGTGTCTAGGTAAGTGTGTACTGTGGCCAACATTAGAAGCAGCGGGGCGAGCCGCCCGTGTCCCTGTCTGCGGGCTTACTCCTCGTCCTTCTTCGGCGTAGACGCGTCCGCGCTATCGTCGCTGGAGACATGCGCGGCCTCCTCCTCGTCGGCGGCCGACGCCACAGCGGTCGCGGCGGCCTCATCACTGCTGTCCTGCATGCCGGCGGGCTTCATGCGCTGCAGCTTCTCGAGCCATGACACGGCGCTGCCCGACGTGCTCGACGGGTCGAACGAGCCGCGGGCCGAGATCTGCTGGGGGGAGTAGATGAAGACGTCCTCCTTGAGCTTCTCCGTGTAGTTCTCTTCGGTCGTCCACTTGGCGCTCTGCTGGCGCAGCGAGGCCACCAGCGCCTCGCGACGGCGCTCCACCTCGGCGTTGCGCTCCTGGCGCACCACCACCTTCTCCTCAAAGTATTTCCTGCAGTAAAAGTGTATGAGTTAGTGATCAACGCAGCTTGGCCTATCAGCAGTAGATGCTACAGCTACTAGTCCGGGCGATGGACCCGTGAGACCCACCTGACTTTCTCGTCGTGGATGGCCTTCTCGCGAGCGACCTCCTTGGCACGGATCGCCTGCTGCTGGCGCTTAATCTCTAGTCGGGCCGCCTTGGCCTTCATGATCTTCTGACGCTGGGCCCTGCACACAATTGAAACGGACGCGTCAGCTTATTCGTTCCTACCAGCGCTTTCCTCGGCTCTGCCAGCCCCGCGGCCGAACTTACTCGGCATCACGCGCGAGCTTCTCACGGCGCCGCTTCTCCTCCTCGATGAAGTCCTTGCGCAGCGACGCAATCTCCTTGCGGTACTCGGCGCGCGCCTGGACGAACGAGTAGGTCTCCGTGGCGCCAGCGGCCGAGGTCGAGAGCTACGGTGACAGCACACGACGAGGAAACAAAGGTTAGCTGAGCTAGCAATGCGTCAAGTGCAATACCAGAGCGCAGCATCACGTACTGCTCGGGCGACGGTGCCGCTCTTGACGGCGGCGGACAGCCCCACGCGCGAGATCATGCTGCAGATGATGGGGTTCGGCGGCAAAATGCTGGCGGCCACACAGTGTGATCGCCACAGCGTGTGGTACACACGAACTAGTGATACTGTTTATGATTGGCGAACCCCGTTAAGGTTAATTTTGATAGAGGAAGCAATATTCGTTTAGGTTAACATTAAACTCCCGTTTAAGTACTCGCATTTAAGAGACTCGATACGGTGTGTATTTGTGGGTGGTATACCGTTTCAGAGCGATTAAAGAGCGTACAAATGAAGATCAGCTTTTATTAACGACGGTACAGCATAAGAGCGAACTCCAACAGGCGGTAGATCGTCCAGCCTTCGAGAACATTTTTCCGCGTTTGGGCGAGTCTTGGAGTCCTTACTCGCGGTCTTTAAGTTTCTTAGCATACCGCGAAGGACCTTGAGAGTAGTTTAGATTTATACCGTGTACATTTGATCATTAGCTGAGCGAGCCGCGAAGCATCAAGTTGGGGCACTTATCGTGAGACTAATGCCACCAATGGTAAGATGAATCTGAACTAGCGGAACATGGTGGCTCACCATGTTCCGCTAGTTCCGATGATTGGTACGGTAATTATTAATACTGAGCAGCTTACAGAGTGGCGGTGTCGACTGAGACGCAGTGGTATCAGGGGCAACACGATTGTAGTGAAGCCTCCACGCGAAAAAAATTGCACCCTTGCGTGCGCTGTGGTGGAAGAACTCAAAGAACTCGACCGTTCAAGCAATGGTGATAGGTACTAGTATCAACAAGAAGTGTGAATTGCCCTGCCACGGGTGTCATTGGGCAGCCTGCTTGGACAGTGCAAGTTGCACCAGACCGACAGAGTGCGTGACGAACCTTCCGCATTGTCTTGCTGCTTCTGGCGCAGTCGTAGGACAAAATTACAGGACTTCATGTTGCTCCGTGCTGCCACGGCGAATGAAGTGAATCTGATGCTCGACACGAGTTGCACATCTTGCGCCATCAAGTGTACCCATTGTGTCGAACGTTCTCCAAACCAGCGCCTCTGATTGGTCACCCCGCGACCGACTTGTTGACACGCGCTTCAAGCCCTCACTTCCCAACTTGCGCGACTTCGAGCACCACCGGCAAATGAACCCCGACGCCGACGCTGTTTCCGACGCCAACAGTGACAGCTCCACCCGATGCGAGGCCTGCAAATCGTGCGGGGCCGTTCTGGAGCTGGACGGCTGCGGCCACCGTTTCCACCCGCGCTGCATCTTCACATGGCCGGCCACGCATTGTGAAGTCTGCGAGGAGCCAGTGAGCGCCATGCTCGTGTTACGTGAAACCCGAGGCCTGCCCAACTCGGGGGCGCGTAAGGGCAAATGGAGTGTCGATGAGCACAAGTACGCCGACATGATGATGAAGCAGTTCCAGGTGGGCGCTCTGCCCCTCGCGGACGGGTTGCACCTTCGTGTCTTCATGGCCAACATGCTGCAGTGCGACCCGCTCCGCGTGACCAAAAAGTACACGGGCCAGGCAATCGGCAAGCAGAACTTCTCCTTCCAGCACCGCAAGAATTATTGCTACAATCTGCACGTGAAGCTCCAGAAGCAGCTCTCCAACCTGCGCAACCACTACTACTGGCACGTCCAGTATCGCTGCAAGTTCGGCCCCAACCTCAACATCCAAGACCTCAAGGCGGCCGAGGCGGAGTACTGGGTTCGCGAGTTCTGCAAGTTTGCCAAGAAAATCGGACAGAGGGTCGAGTTCGTCGCTGCTTCGACCAGTGACACCGTCTCGCCATCGACAGCGAGCAGCAAAGCTTCCAAGCCTGTAATTGCTCCACAACCTGCGTCCGAATCCACGGAGACTGGGAGCATTTCGACCCCCAAGGCGGTCTTGCTACCCTCTGTGTCCAGCCTTTTGGTCCAGGTGCCTGGCGTAAAGACAGAGGACGACGCCCCCTACAAGAAACTAGTCGCGAAAGGCGAAGTGGACAGCACTGCGCCGTCTGTGAAGGACGGACTGAGCATGATACTCGGGCTTTCTTCCTCGATGGGCCAGTCCCCCTCGCCTCTGAGCTCTGACGAGTGGAACGACCCGTCCGCCTTTGTGGATATGACCCTCACAGACCTATCGCAGGGCGAGCTGTCCGTTTCCTCGGGTGCAGAGGCTTCGTCCAAGGTGTGCTCCCACGAGAGCCTGAAGAAAGGCAGCTGGATGAACGAATGGATGAAGGAAGCAGAACTCGAGTGGAGCAAGGGCGCTATCTCGTGGTCGCTCTCGCTTTCAGCGGAGCCCCTGGCCGACTTCGCGTAAAATCAGCACCTGCAATTGCCGATCGGAAGGCAACAAGCACCGAACTAAACTATTGAGTCGCACTGGTTGCAAGAAGCGCGCAACAGCGTAGAGAAACATATACTACTATCTCGGAAACATTGATAATTTATTTCGGCATCATATGCACGCAACGTGGGGCGGCCTACCGCGGATTGTTTGCACGCAACAACTCGTTTAGCTAGCTGCCGCGGCGTTCGGCTGTGCTGCCCGCGGGGCTGGCGGTGAAATGCCATACACGTTGCCTGTTTTAGCACAGCTCTCGTCTCCACCGGGCGGTGATCCGTCGACGGTGGTCGCATTCGACAAGTTCTCCATGTCAACGGGCGGGTCAAACTCCGGGCTCACAGGCTTCGACAATTGCGAGGGCGTCGCAGGCGATTCCAGGTTCATGGGCATGGCCTGGCCGGGCGTGTCCGAAGCGCCATGGGAGCCCAAGAAGCCCGGGCTCGTCGTGTCCACCTCGTAGTAGGTCGTGCTGAACATGCGCGCGAAGACCCCCTTGCAGCAAAAGGCTGAGCCGATGGTGCCCGTCCACGTGATCTCGGCGTTCGCGGCGTCTTTCGACTTGTACGTCTGGCTGTCCATCGCGATTTTGTGCGCCTTCTCGCGCGACACCGCCATGGCGGCCGCCCGCTGCGCGCTCTTGGTCGTGCCTTGGTGCGGCGCCACCTCATACTTGGCGTTGAGCATCTCGAAGAGCTCCACTTCTCGGCCGTACCAGCCGTCGATGATCGTCTGGATGGTGTCGTTGTCCAGCTTGGCCGGGTTATAGGCACGGTAGAACTCCACGAGAGCGTCGCGCGTAGGCAGCGTGGCATCGTACTCGGTGCGGTCGTTCGGGTCGGACAGCACCGCGTACGCCGCCGGCACGCCCTCCCAGCGCGCCAGGGCCTCGGCCGACGGTTTCCTGTCCGGGTGGCACTGCAGCGCTAGCTTGCGGTAGGCCTTGCGGATCTGGCACACACATAGACACACAGTGGCAGACGGTTAGTCCGGGGCTAAGACCTTCCTCCCCTTTTCCCGGCGGCGGCAGATCTACCTCCGTGTGGCTGGCGCCGCGCGGTATGCCCAGCAGCTCGTAGTGGTCCTTGTAGCGCATCTCGTGCCTCTCCAGGTCGCTCGACTGCATCTTGTACTTCTTCATGTACTCGCGGTGCTGCTCCATGTCTTTGTCCGACAGCTTCTGACCGCCGCCCTTGGCCTTGGCCTTGCTCATCGTGGCCATGCTCAACCAGTCGTAATATATAGCGACAGATGCAGGGCGCAGAGAAGGCGGCGGGGCTCTGCTCGTCGGGCTCGCTCGCGACGACGACGACGGAGGCGAGTGCTTCCACGCTTCCTTTGCACTTCGGGCCGAACTAGGGCGTCTGGGTCAGGGGTTCACCTGGCTCTGTCCAGACGAGGGTTTGATTTGCGAACGGTTGCGGAGGTTAACGCAACTTAAACAGGAACATAAGAAATCCCATAATGTTGCCTCAAGCAACATTATATCTGTTATGGGCCATACCGTCAAAATTCCAACTGTCCGACCAAGGTGTCCAACCATACCGGTACTACATCAAATCATTTTAGTGACATTTATCTCATTATAATGACACCTCAACTGAATCTCCTTCATTCATTCATTCAGCTTCCAGGACGGCGGCAACACGGACGAGTGCCCGGGCGTGGAGAGGGTCCACGGGCCAGGAGCACCAGGAGCAAGGCGGGCGTCGGCGGGAGCGTGGACATCTGCATGGCCTCGGGCGGGGTGATGGCGCTCGAGGCCGGCGGTGGCAGCTGCAGGACGAGCTCAGTGGTGGTGCCGCGCGGGGCGGCGGAGGATGCGAAGGCCGTGCGGGGCGGCGGGAGCGTGGACATCTGCATGGCCTCGGGCGGGGTGAAGTCCACCGGGGTCAACACCAGCAGTAGCAACATCATCGAGACGCGTGTGCGTTATGGACGAGAAGCGTACCGCGGCTTGCTATTCGAGATGCAAGGTAATATTTATGCGCCGCTGCCGGGTGTGTTATACCTTTCTAACGCCATGTTTTCTGCAGTGTTGTTTGTAGGATAGAGTACAACAAGTTCAAGTAAATATACGAAGAGGTTCTCTCCATTATGCTGTTGTTGTCTGTATTGATTGAACATGTATGAGGACTGAGGTATGCTCTGCAGGGAGGATGCTTTAACCCCGTGTTTGTCAGTGGATGTTGCTGTGTGCTGCAGGTACGGTTCATTCTCACACAGGCTTTAGTCGGATGAACGCTGGCAACGCTGTTGATGGCGTAGGATCGACAACATCGCCACGCTCAACGCGTTCATGGAACTGCGAGATATGGCTGTCCAGCTTGCCCAGCTTCTGCATCTGCCGAAAGGCCTTCAACACCGTACCAGCCGCGACCGCCGAGGAGCCATGTACCTTCAAGAAGGCAAGCGCATTCTGCTGCGCCTGGTCGCCAAGCTCCAACACCTCACTCTTGAATGCTGGTGATGAAGTATCCAGCGCGAAGCCTGAAGGTAAGAAGAGCATCATGTACCCGGTGATGTGTCGGTACTCGTACAATGCTGTCTTTTTAACAGATCGCGAGGCGTAGACGCGGGGTTCGGCCGTGAACCATTCAAACCAGATCGCAGACAGGGACTGAGCCCCCTTCTTCTTCGAGCGCGGAGTTTTGGATTGAAGAGCTGGTGTTTGTTCGGTGTCGGCACTGGTTACATCACTGCAGGCTGGATCTGGCGTCGCTGTGCTGCTGGTAAGTGCACGCAGCTGTGCTTCTACTGCTAACATTCTCTCGTCGAGTCGTTTGTTTTGAAGGATCAAGACATCTATCTGCTCCGACTGGCGTTTAAGGAGGTCCACCAATGCAGGCGCAGGTTTCTCTTCATCGTCAGCAGTGGTAGGTGCAGCATCGAGAGGGGCCACAAAGGCCTGGTGTATCGTGACGCTCCATGCAAGCAGCTCGGACTCGCCGATACCCAGCGCGGCCAGCACTTCGCGCATCTTCGTGATTAACGGGCTGCTGTCGCAGAGGCGCAGCATATCAGGATAATGCATGAAGAGCATTGCGGTGAGGACGTCGACGACATCATCGTCAAGGTTGAGAGCTGAATCGGCGAATGCCATGGTGCTTGAGAATAGCACTAGCTGCAGCTTGCGAGCGCGGACAAGCACCGGTGTGTCCAAGGCTGATAGTGGGGGTAGGCGTGCACCGTCTTTCGGCTTCCACCCGCTCAAGACGCGGGACACCTTCTGATCAGCCTGTGTCGTACCGAGCATATACCCGAACGCCTTGTTCACGCGGTCCAGCTGCCAGCCGCCGCGTTCGATGATCCAGTTCTCAGCCAAGGTACCGTCGTTGGCGTGCATGGCCCCACCCCGTCGGAATGAATGCGAGGTAAGCTCAGGTGTCATCCGAATACTTCGTAAATCCGCTAGCTTCTTGACTCTAACCAGCAATCTGTTAACGTAGGCTTGCGCACCAGGCACCGCTCGCTTTGCCGAAGGAGTTTGCGGCTCCTCCATAGAGGGCTGCTCGTCGTCAACTTCCAGGAGTTCTATCAGCGAAAGCTCTTGCAAATCTTCAATATCATCCGTGCTGCGCTTTTTCGTGATAAACTGAGGGAACATGCGCTGACTTGGCGCCTTCTGCATAACCAGCGCCACAGCTAGAGCTTGAAGAGGGCAGGTCAAGAAATTCGTTGGGTCCTTAAATAAGGAGATGCCTTGTAGTAAGGCTGTTTTAACCCGTTTAAATCGAAGAAATAAGACTCCACCTGTCATGAATACCTGAAGTGTTAGATCCTTTTGGTTTTAAACATACTCGAATAAAACTTACCCGGTAAGATGGATAGTTGATTCTTCTCGACTGTTTCAGCGTCCGAGCTGCGGCCATAAAGGTACCACATCATCACGACCAGGGCCGCGTCGAGATATTCGCTCTCTGTAGCAGCCGTCAAGTAGAGTAGATGAACCATGGCTTCTAAGTCTTGTTTTGAGCACGGTGGTGCTTTTTTCTCGTCGCCAGTCTCCTCTCGGTTAGTGCAGTACTTACCCAGCCCGGATAGAATTTTTTGGAGCTGCGATTTAACTAACGCTCCCTGTAGTGGGTACTTATCTACCAGCCAATTCTTGACGTTGCCATAATATGCTAGACAAGTATTGGTTGCTCTTACCTTTTCGGCTGATGTGGCTAACGAATATGCATACTTGTCTAGTATAATACGCAATACCTTACCTGTCTTATCCCCGTCGATAAGCCTGTGGGTGGCTTCAAGTGTCATGCTCTCCGCGGCCAGGAACGTCGTGAACGAGTTGATCGCCGTCGTCCTGGCCTTCTTGCTGTTGGCAGGAGCAAGCGATGCGATCGACATGCTAGCCTGCCTGCTCTTTTCACTCTGAACAAAAAAATATGTACCGACTACTCGGGTTGGAAACTGAAGGATATTTTTGGGATATGCATTTATATAGACATTTGTATGGCATTAAAAATATTCTGACAAAATTCCAATCAAATATGGTTGGAATGGTTGGAAAAATGCCCTAGTTTAGAGGGGCTTCCGATTGGTCAAAATACATCGAACTTAAGGCATTCATTGGGTGAAACTCGTCGAGTACAAGCTGTTTGGGATTACAAAAAAGAGTAGCGGTTGGAACAGAGTGAATATTACTCCATACCGTCAAAATTCCAACTGTCCGACCAAGGTGTCCAACCATACCGGTACTACATCAAATCATTTTAGTGACATTTATCTCATTATAATGACACCTCAACTGAATCTCCTTCATTCATTCATTCAGCTTCCAGGACGGCGGCAACACGGACGAGTGCCCGGGCGTGGAGAGGGTCCACGGGCCAGGAGCACCAGGAGCAAGGCGGGCGTCGGCGGGAGCGTGGACATCTGCATGGCCTCGGGCGGGGTGATGGCGCTCGAGGCCGGCGGTGGCAGCTGCAGGACGAGCTCAGTGGTGGTGCCGCGCGGGGCGGCGGAGGATGCGAAGGCCGTGCGGGGCGGCGGGAGCGTGGACATCTGCATGGCCTCGGGCGGGGTGAAGTCCACCGGGGTCAACACCAGCAGTAGCAACATCATCGAGACGCGTGTGCGTTATGGACGAGAAGCGTACCGCGGCTTGCTATTCGAGATGCAAGGTAATATTTATGCGCCGCTGCCGGGTGTGTTATACCTTTCTAACGCCATGTTTTCTGCAGTGTTGTTTGTAGGATAGAGTACAACAAGTTCAAGTAAATATACGAAGAGGTTCTCTCCATTATGCTGTTGTTGTCTGTATTGATTGAACATGTATGAGGACTGAGGTATGCTCTGCAGGGAGGATGCTTTAACCCCGTGTTTGTCAGTGGATGTTGCTGTGTGCTGCAGGTACGGTTCATTCTCACACAGGCTTTAGTCGGATGAACGCTGGCAACGCTGTTGATGGCGTAGGATCGACAACATCGCCACGCTCAACGCGTTCATGGAACTGCGAGATATGGCTGTCCAGCTTCTGCATCTGCCGAAAGGCCTTCAACACCGTACCAGCCGCGACCGCCGAGGAGCCATGTACCTTCAAGAAGGCAAGCGCATTCTGCTGCGCCTGGTCGCCAAGCTCCAACACCTCACTCTTGAATGCTGGTGATGAAGTATCCAGCGCGAAGCCTGAAGGTAAGAAGAGCATCATGTACCCGGTGATGTGTCGGTACTCGTACAATGCTGTCTTTTTAACAGATCGCGAGGCGTAGACGCGGGGTTCGGCCGTGAACCATTCAAACCAGATCGCAGACAGGGACTGAGCCCCCTTCTTCTTCGAGCGCGGAGTTTTGGATTGAAGAGCTGGTGTTTGTTCGGTGTCGGCACTGGTTACATCACTGCAGGCTGGATCTGGCGTCGCTGTGCTGCTGGTAAGTGCACGCAGCTGTGCTTCTACTGCTAACATTCTCTCGTCGAGTCGTTTGTTTTGAAGGATCAAGACATCTATCTGCTCCGACTGGCGTTTAAGGAGGTCCACCAATGCAGGCGCAGGTTTCTCTTCATCGTCAGCAGTGGTAGGTGCAGCATCGAGAGGGGCCACAAAGGCCTGGTGTATCGTGACGCTCCATGCAAGCAGCTCGGACTCGCCGATACCCAGCGCGGCCAGCACTTCGCGCATCTTCGTGATTAACGGGCTGCTGTCGCAGAGGCGCAGCATATCAGGATAATGCATGAAGAGCATTGCGGTGAGGACGTCGACGACATCATCGTCAAGGTTGAGAGCTGAATCGGCGAATGCCATGGTGCTTGAGAATAGCACTAGCTGCAGCTTGCGAGCGCGGACAAGCACCGGTGTGTCCAAGGCTGATAGTGGGGGTAGGCGTGCACCGTCTTTCGGCTTCCACCCGCTCAAGACGCGGGACACCTTCTGATCAGCCTGTGTCGTACCGAGCATATACCCGAACGCCTTGTTCACGCGGTCCAGCTGCCAGCCGCCGCGTTCGATGATCCAGTTCTCAGCCAAGGTACCGTCGTTGGCGTGCATGGCCCCACCCCGTCGGAATGAATGCGAGGTAAGCTCAGGTGTCATCCGAATACTTCGTAAATCCGCTAGCTTCTTGACTCTAACCAGCAATCTGTTAACGTAGGCTTGCGCACCAGGCACCGCTCGCTTTGCCGAAGGAGTTTGCGGCTCCTCCATAGAGGGCTGCTCGTCGTCAACTTCCAGGAGTTCTATCAGCGAAAGCTCTTGCAAATCTTCAATATCATCCGTGCTGCGCTTTTTCGTGATAAACTGAGGGAACATGCGCTGACTTGGCGCCTTCTGCATAACCAGCGCCACAGCTAGAGCTTGAAGAGGGCAGGTCAAGAAATTCGTTGGGTCCTTAAATAAGGAGATGCCTTGTAGTAAGGCTGTTTTAACCCGTTTAAATCGAAGAAATAAGACTCCACCTGTCATGAATACCTGAAGTGTTAGATCCTTTTGGTTTTAAACATACTCGAATAAAACTTACCCGGTAAGATGGATAGTTGATTCTTCTCGACTGTTTCAGCGTCCGAGCTGCGGCCATAAAGGTACCACATCATCACGACCAGGGCCGCGTCGAGATATTCGCTCTCTGTAGCAGCCGTCAAGTAGAGTAGATGAACCATGGCTTCTAAGTCTTGTTTTGAGCACGGTGGTGCTTTTTTCTCGTCGCCAGTCTCCTCTCGGTTAGTGCAGTACTTACCCAGCCCGGATAGAATTTTTTGGAGCTGCGATTTAACTAACGCTCCCTGTAGTGGGTACTTATCTACCAGCCAATTCTTGACGTTGCCATAATATGCTAGACAAGTATTGGTTGCTCTTACCTTTTCGGCTGATGTGGCTAACGAATATGCATACTTGTCTAGTATAATACGCAATACCTTACCTGTCTTATCCCCGTCGATAAGCCTGTGGGTGGCTTCAAGTGTCATGCTCTCCGCGGCCAGGAACGTCGTGAACGAGTTGATCGCCGTCGTCCTGGCCTTCTTGCTGTTGGCAGGAGCAAGCGATGCGATCGACATGCTAGCCTGCCTGCTCTTTTCACTCTGAACAAAAAAATATGTACCGACTACTCGGGTTGGAAACTGAAGGATATTTTTGGGATATGCATTTATATAGACATTTGTATGGCATTAAAAATATTCTGACAAAATTCCAATCAAATATGGTTGGAATGGTTGGAAAAATGCCCTAGTTTAGAGGGGCTTCCGATTGGTCAAAATACATCGAACTTAAGGCATTCATTGGGTGAAACTCGTCGAGTACAAGCTGTTTGGGATTACAAAAAAGAGTAGCGGTTGGAACAGAGTGAATATTACTCCATACCATGCAATATCGGACTGTAGGACCTATCGGACCTGTACCATAAACTTGGTACCCCAGAAAGGATTGACTCTAAGAACAAATATATTAGTTTGTGTAATATATTGTGGGCCACACACCGATTACACTTTACTCACTTTTGCTCAGTTTTATTCTGGCGTCTTGCGTGGAGGGCAGAGTGCCGAAGGCGGCGGCGGTGGCGCAGAGGGACTCCGGCCGCAGGAAGACGGCGGCGGAGCAGCAGGACGACGCGGCGGCAGGAAGACGGCGGAGCAGCAGGACGACGGCGGCGGCAGGAAAGACTGGCGGAGCGACGGCAGGTCAGCGTAGCGGCGGCAGGTCGGCGGAGCGGAGGCATGGCTGGACGGCGAGGCGGCGGTGGCAGGGTGGCAGCAGCCGGACGGTGACTGGTTGGTGTGGCGGTGGCGGGGCGGACGGCGGCCCGGAGAACGTAGACGGCTTGCCCGGCAGGGCGGCCGGTACGCTGCCCGTTGGGTGAGCGCCTGCAAGCTGCTCCAGCACCCCCCCCCCCCCCGGGCCCGCAGAAGCAGCCGCCGCCACCGTAAAGACCCCGCGAGTGCTGGCACCCTACCCGGAAGGGCTAGCGGCATGCTGCTCGCCGCTAGAGCACCCAGCGCAAATGGTGGCGTCATACGGGCTGCACGATAGCGACCACGTAGCATTGTTATGAGTTCTTTGATATATTATACGTGTATTCAATATATTTTCTTAATCATTAATGCACACGTCTAGCGGCTTGCCTTCCGCGCTCATATTTATCCCATGTACACTCATGAGTGATGACCACCTCGACGCCGTGAGGCGAGCCGATGTCACCGGTAGCATTGTACCAGAATTATGGTACAGGTCCGATAAGGTCGGATAATGAAAAATATGCGAGTGATACGCGTTTATCTTAGATTTTGTATGGCCATACAAATATTTTGCGTCGTTTATCGGACCAACCTACCCCTATCAAAATCTATTGGCCGAAATACCATCCTGGCCATACTATGACTGGTCAAAATAAAATCTAAATCTATAATTGGCTGTTAATGGGCATACGATAAATAAGTATGGTCCGATAAAACATGATATTCATCCATAACTTATGGATGAATGATATTCATCCATAACTTATGGCTTACGATGCGGACAATGCTCAGCATTAAGTTCCCGCAGCTCGAGCAGCCTCTCCCTGGCGCAAGCATGCCGCTTGTTGGCGTTGCGCTACGTGCAGATTAAACGAGCGGAGCTGATCGGCGTCGAGCATGGGGCCAGACTTCATATGCGTCACGCCAAGACACCGAGTACATACGAGTACAGCCTACACCTGTGTATGTTGCAGTTCATTTTGATGAGCCCGTCGCTATTTAAAGTTGCCGGACCGTTTAAGATTGCGGAAGCTGAAGTTGTTTTAAAGACTGCCCGTCGAGGGTTGTTGAACTGAATTTTCACCGGCCGCATAACGGTCCGCACGCATTGACAACAAAAATCGCTTCTAGGCGTGGCATTCCGATCTCCGGAACGGCACACCAGCACAGTAACCTCACTCGCTAAGGCCGTGTAACCGCTCAATGACGTCAAACACGGACGGCCGAGCCGTGGTGTCTTGGGTCAGGATCCACCTGCGGCGGCACGATCAGTGTTAGCGCATGCAGATCCCACACCCACCACGCACACTTGCACGTACCGAATCATCTCGCAAAACTTGGGCGAGTACGAGCAGTTTTTTGGAAACTTGATCGGCCCGATGACTGCCAGGTACGTGCATTCGACGACCCGCACGACACCCGAGTCGTAGAAGGAGCACTCGAACGGCGAGTACCCGAACGCCATGGCGTACAGCAAGCAGCCCAGCGACCACACGTCTGTGGCGCTCGAAATGTGAGCATTGTCCGGCACGTCGTAAAGCTCTGTGGAAGCAGCGCAGTGAGCACCCCAGTCAGTTGGCCTTGGACGTCAGATTCCCCCGCCATGAAAGCTATGCACTTACCGGGCGCGCGATACGCCATCGAGCTCTGCTGTGCAGCTCGCTCTTGTAGCATTAGAGCATCGGAGCGCTTTGATATAGTTACGTCTGCTGTGGTGATAGACCCGAAGTCTGTCAGCAGCGGCTCCCCCTCGTCCGACAGCATGACATTCTCAGGCTGAAACGCACAAAACCTCCATAAGCGAGCTTTCCAGAAGATTCTGCCATGATTGCACCCCTTACCTTTATGTCACGGTGCGCGAGGGGAGGCGATTTTGAGTGAAGCTCCGCTACCGCCCGACAAATCTGGAGGAACATGTCGAGGATCTGAGCTTCTGGGATCCGCACGTCTTGACTGTGCACGCAGCAGTCCAAACTCGGTTTAGCAACAGGCCAAACGCAGCTATTCGGAAGGCTCTACCATCGGCCATCGTACCTGATTGCAGTGTTGATCATATCGCGCAGCGTTCCGTTCTGCCCCGCCAGAAAAGCAGTTAGCAGGTCACCGCTCTTGTGTCGCTTTCGTACAGTTGCCCACGAGCACGCACCTCCATGAACGGGAACAGTAGATAATACTCGAAGGCCTCTGACCCAGATGACACCACTGCGTAGTCGCTGAGCGGCATGATGTTCGGGTGCGCGAAGGACTTGTGCGCTTGGATCTCGGCCTTGGCCAGCTGCACCTGCTCGTCCGTCTGGCACAGGATCTTCTTGAGCGCGAAGGGCTCGCCCGTGTCGGTGTCTCTGGCCCTGTACACGAAGGAGAAGCCTCCCTGCGCGATCTCCGAGCCCACGACCACCCTGCAGCGCAGCACAGCACAGCACAGCACAGCACAGCACAGCACAGCAGTAGACTGAGTCAGCGGCAGCAAGTCAGTAATAGACAAGAGCGGTTTGCCTTACGTTCGGCCGCTCTGCATGCGGACGGAGTGCGAGTAGCCCAGACACGACAGCAGCCGCTGCGCCGCGTAGAAAGGGAAGAGCGTCACGGCGGAGCAGATGCGCCCCGACGTGGCCGCCGCGGGCGAGTACCGCACCGGCAGGAAGGACTCCTTCTCATCCATATTGAAAAATGTTTTTTAAATCTAATCTAAAAGAGGATTAGGGTAAGACTCGCGCAAGACAAACAGCAATGAAGGGCGCAGAGCTGCTGCGGGCGCTGGCACCAGCAGCGCCGATGCGTGTCGCTAATACGAGGAGCGGACGGCGCTGGCTTGTGACGGCGGCAGTACTGGCGGAGGAGGCGCCTGCCTGTCGGAAGAAGACGCTGCTGGTGGACGGCAACAACGCTCTCTACCACTTCTACGACCCGCTCTGCAGCGTCGAGCAGTACGTAGTGGTCTCTTATCCACGATGGTGCAGCATGCGCTTCTGGTCTTACTGCAGCTAACGTTCTTGCTTGTTCTGGACGGTCAGAGATGGAGTGAAGACTGGCGCAGCGGACGGACTGCTGCGCCTACTGCAGCGAATGGACAAGACGCACGAGCCCGAGCACATTTCCGTCGTGTTTGACTCGAAGCAGCGCCCCACCACCCGGAGAATCATCCAGCCGACCTACAAGACAGACCGAGCCCCCACACCTCGGTCGCTCACACCGCAGTTCGCACACGCGAAAAGGGCCCTAGAGGCGGCCAACGTGAACTGCATCGAGCGCCCGGGAATGGAGGCGGACGACATTATCGCCTCCTACTCGTCGCAGTTCACTGCCGCTGGCTTCGACGTGCTGCTGATTTCCAACGACAATGATTTCCTGCAGCTCGTGCATGACGGTGACAGTGAAGAAGCACACTCAGGAGCCGGCGATGGTGTTGCATCCGAGAGTGCCGCTGTGGTGGAGCTGTACCAGCCATCCCGGCGCCGATATATCCGAGAGCGAAACTTGAGAGGAAGGTTCGGTCTGCACCCCAAGTTGCTCCCCGACTTCCACGCGCTGTGCGGGCATCAGTGGAAAAGGCTCCCGAGAGTGGACAACCTCACTGACGAGGTGGCGGTGCAATTGCTCACGGAGTACGGCGGACTCTTTCCTCTGCTCCGGCAGCTAGACACACTCGAGGACTCGGTGCTGCGCAAGACGTTCAAGCAGTGTATCACCTCGGTGGAGACTTCGTATCGCATGGTAAAGCTTGTGGACTCGGTGGCACTACCCGTGCCGATTGAGGAGTTGCGTCGACCGCGGCTAAACTAACGCAGCACCCCTCACAGCATCAAATAGAGATCCTTAGACATCGGTGTAAAGCACATTAGAGCATCAAAAGCTACTCAGCTCAGTTTGCTTGGCCTATTCATGCATCAACTTTCATATCCTCAGCCTCATCAGGATCATCATCCGTGACAACTAGTGCCCGCTTATCACCAGACACGACGTTCCCAACAATAGCGTTAGCAGCATGTCCGGCGTGCAATCCACCAACGGCTTCTCCAGCCACCGGCTTCGAGTCCGAGTCTTCGCGCTCGTCATCCTCGGTGTCAGAACCGGTGGCCTGGACACCCCCTCGAGTCTCCTTGATCTTCATCTTGATGAGATCAAGACGCTCCTTCGCGCGCCGGTTGGAAAACCACGTCTTGATCTGCTGCTTTGTCACACCAGCTGCGCTAGCAGACAGCTCGTCTGTATGGTCATCCTGGTTCAACACCTTCTCTAGTTCCTCCAGTCGTGCCACCGTCGGTCGCGGATTCTTTTCGTACTCTTCGATGATCGTCGCAAGCTGCTTCACGTTAAAGATCCGCCCGGCCTGCAAGTTGCCGGCTGATTCGTCGTCACTCTTGAGAGCTGCATTCGGTGAACTAATTGATCCAACTGAGGCAGGCTGAGCAATAGGCGTCTCTTTCTTGGGTCGCTTGGCAGTGCTTTTGTCGTCACTTTGAGGCGCTTTACGCTTCGAGCCAGAACCACCAGGAGTGGGCGCCATGGATTTTGGTTTTGCCTTCGCACGAGACTTCAACCCCTTCTCCGACTTGTCGTCATCCGACTCAGTATCACTTGAGCTGGACGAGCTAGAATCGGCGTCGTCCATATGAAGATCCGCGCCACTAAGCGCCTGAGGGGGCTGGTTCGCTGACCGCCTCTTGTAGAACCAACAGCGAATCTGTTTGTAGTCGATAGACCTCTGTGCAGCATCGCTTGATGGATCAAGGGACGCAATGCCGTTCAGTCGCGCAGCAATTTTGTCCAATTTCTTCTTGCTCGGCGTGTCTTCCTTGTGGAAATATTTCTCCAACTTCATCAGCTGAGCGAGCGAAAACTTAACACGCGGCCGCCGCGACTCTGGGGACGGCGTTGGGCCTGAACTTGGAGAAGAGCCCGGAGTTCCAGGCAACGACTCTGTGTCAACACTTAGGAGTAGCGACCTGGATTTTTCTTTGCGCTTCTTGCCACTGCTGCTGCTGCTGGCATCCCCAGCCATTGCCGCTACGACGCTCGGGGCATCGCCATGTTCCACAATTGATTGAAATTCTTCTTGGAGCTTTTTCGTCTGTCGCACAAGCTCTTTGTTGTCCTTGTGAGCAATGAGTATCAGCTCCAACTGCCGCTGAATACCCGACTCGATCAGAACGGCGCGCGGGATAATAAGAGACAGCAGCAACTCGATAATATCGGTAAGCTCTTCAGCAGGTGCATCTTCCTCCAGCAGCTTCAGCATTTTTAGCTTGATGTGCGACACTTCATCCTTGCCCAAGGGCTTGGAGGGTCCCGTGCGCGCATTCTTGTAAGGAACATGCAGTCTTTCGCGTGCACGCTCAATCGCTGCAGTGCGCAACGCTTTGGTCTCCTCCTCGCTTTTGCCAGCGTCACGCGCGTCCTTGATGGCCTTCCTCACTGAAGCAACGTAATCAATTCGAATGCGCTTCTTCTGAATGCTGGATCCAGTTGAAACGAGGGGCTTAGAACTGTCAATTCCATCTTTGCTTGCGGTCAACAAGCCGCTGCTCAATTTCCCTCCACCGGACGGGCTTGGTTTGGGAGGTTTACCATGCATAGGCTCCGCACTGTTCGCAATCAGAGCCATATCCGCTTCGTCGACCACATGACCTGATCCTTGTCCATTTTCACGCATGCGCGACACACGCGCCTCTAGCACTTCCTTGGCCTCGTCGATATACGCGGCCTTCATCTTTTTCACACTGTCGGCATCCATGTCGGTTGTAGAGATGTCCTTCATCTTCAGGCGCATATAGTCGAGGCGTTCCTTGGCACGTCGGTTGTCGAACCAAATGCGGATTTGTTTCACCGAGATACCTTCAGGCTGCAGCTCTGGATCCGCATAGTCAGGGCAGTTAATGATTCGGTACATCGAGTGAATCTCGCTGGACTCCGGTCGAGACGACCGCTGGTACCACTCCTCCAGCTTCTGGATCTGTTTTGAAGAATACAATCGGCTCGCACCACTCTTTCCCTTCGAACCCGACGCCGATCGGCCTGCCGTTCCCGTTGCACCCTGGGCCTTTCGAGCCCCACCGCTTGACGCAGGCTTGCGGTCTTGGTTCGGAGTAGCTTTGATCTCCTTAATAAAATCCACCTCAAACTGGATTCCTGCCACCTGCAACTGCTCCAGGAGCTGTTTTAAAGAGTCCAGCCCGTTGTGGACACGGCGCAACAGGACATCTTTCTCCGAGACGGTTGACGCTGCGGCGCCGTTCCATGAAGCAGTGTTACCATTGCTGCCGTTCGCACGTACAGCAGTGTCGTTTGTTACAACAACCCGAGAAGATGTGACAGTAGACGAGTGGGCTGAAGATGAAGCAGGGGCCAGCACGAACGGCGGCGGCGGCGGGGAAGATACCTGCGCCTCCTGCTTGACGTTGCCGTTATTGTCAGCATTGTTGCCAGAGTTTCCAAGCCACATGGGGCCCATGACGCTGTTGATCTCCTTCGCCAGAGACTGCGTGATGTGTAGCATTTCCCCAGTTTGCTCTAGAATTGTCGCATTGATGTTCTTGCCGCCTCGCAAAGCGAGGTCTGTCAACCGCTGCACCTCCGCCTCCGCTGCACCACCTGTTAACCCACTCGCTGCTCCAGCTTTGTCATCATTGCCTCGGCCTGCAGAGGAGGGCTTGGAACTGCGACTGCCACGACCCTTGGCTGCAGCATCGCTACGCTGTTGCTTGCGTGGTGTGCTAGCTGGTTGTTTCTCAGCCGACGCGCTCTTGGCAACCGGCTCGCAATCCGGGCAGTACCACTGACGATTGGATCCCTGGACCACCATTTTGGAGCACTGTTGGCGGAAGCAGCTCGTGTGATACATGCACTTGCACTGCACGCACAGCAGCGCGCGTCTTCCATTACGAGGCTCATGACAAACCTCGCACTCTTTCCGCGCGACAGTCCGACGTCGCGCAGCAATGATCGCGCCCACATTGGAGGTGCCCGACTTGAGCGTCAGCGTCGTGGAATCATCCACGTGCTGAGTGCTGGTGTTACTAGGGCTGGGCGATGGCGCGCGGTTCGCGGTCATTTCCGAGGCTGAATCCGTCTCGCTGTGTGCCGGCGTCTTCTTCTGCAGCTGCTGACTATTTTTCTCATCGACCTCAGGGGACGGCGCCTTGGATGAGGCCGCACGCTTGAGATGCTCGTCGTCGTCTTCGTCGGTCTCTGAGCGCCTAGGGGTGGCCGTGCTGTCCAGGTCGTCGTCGGACGGCGCGTTGAGCGACTCATCGTCGTCCTTCTCCACCTGCACGCCGCCCTCCTCCTCCTCGTCCACGTCCAGCTCGTCTTCCTCCTCTCCGCCCGCTCCGGCCCGCTTTACTGTTCCTCGAGGTAGCTCCATGCCATGGTCCTCAGCTACTCCGGGCGGCGCGTTGCCTGCTAAGGCTACGTCTTCTCCCTCTTCGTCATCTGAGGCGTCGTCGTCGTCATCCGAGGCCGACTGGAGGTTGGTCTTGTATACCAACAAAGCCTTCTTGCGCTCCGTGGCGTCGTCCAGCGCCGTCTTGTCCTCCATCTCGACGTCAGCCATCAGTCGCTCTCCCTCGCTCGCGCTTCGTGTTGTGGGGGGCGGTGGAGTAGACTCGGCTAGGTACGATTCAGCATCATGTGGTCCACATTTTCAGCAAGAAATACACGAGCAGGCTTTGCAAAACATATTGCGCGTTCAACCGAATTCCTCGATGAGCTGGACCCCCAATTTTTCCTCGAAAAGCTGTACCCCCCCCCCCCCCCCGCATGGGTTAGCTATATAAAGTGATGGGCAACTTTGGAAATGTCGTCCTCGATGAGCTGACCCCTGAGCTCTAATTCCGACTCTTTCCCATTTTTAGACCAATTACAACGGATTGGACACGAAGGGACTTCCTCGAAAAGCTGGCCCCCTTTGGCGAGTACCACGGGGGTACAGCTCATCGAGGAATTCAGTAGTCGAACTTTCCGAAGTCGATTAGAGCGCTTAAGCTACAGTAGCAAAACGGATTTTAGCACGAAAAAAAAGTCCGTCTCAAACTTTCGGAACGAATTGCTTATATGACGCTTAATCTTTTGTCTCCAGGGGTAGGATAACGAGTCGCGCATAGGCTCAACTTTAAAAATAAAGTTTGGCTTACCCAGCAACGCACGCTTCAAATAGAATTAATGCTCTTCTTGCCGAGATCTTTCTGGTGCTGACATTTCTTTTCGCACTCGATTTGACCAAGGGAAGATGTCGAAACACCAGGCAGGAGATCGAGTATGTGGGAAAAGTAAGAAGCACGCTGGCAAAGTCGGGGTGGTGGTCGCGTCTTCCGTGAGAGTCGCCAGTTCACTTACGAGGAGGGGGGGGGGGCACAGATATCGTTGGTGGGCGGCCTATCTGCGCGCAGACAGCACCTGCAAGCCGTAATTTGGGGTCCATAAGCGGTCAACCTGGTGCAGCGGGGGCATTTTTGGAGCTTTTGATCTCGGCAGCGGACAATTATGATGGTGTTACTTCGTCCAGTGACAGTGAGAGTGATGAAGACGTCGGTGTGGAGCTGGAAGAAGATGAGGAAGGCGCTTTGGACGAGTTCGACAGCGGAGACGTGATTGTATGCCCTGGTCGTAAGTGGGAAACGTGTGATTCAGTGCTAATAGATCCTGGTCCTCATATCCCCCTTCGCACGACGTCATTTCTGTGGCCTCGCCACTTGCAACTTCGTGAGCACTCTGTAGTGCAGTACTTTCATCTCATGTATCCTATGAGTACTGTTCGAGACATCATTCGCAACACCATGGTCAACTTGCTTGCGGGGTCGCATCGAGATTTAGATGAAGGTGACTTTTCAGATGGCTTGGAATTCGATTGGCAATGACAGTGGAGCCAAGACATGGTCCTACGACTGTCTACTGGGATACCGAGCCTGTTGAAGGCTGTATTGGTACACCTGCAAATTTTGGGGACCGATTTCATATGAGCAGGCATCGTTTTCAGCAAATTATGTCAGCACTTGCCTTTACCGATAGCCCAGTGACTGACGCCTTTGAACACCGATTCGCCCCATTATCGCGGGCTTCAACGAGCAATGCCACAAGTACGTGTCTCCTGGCAACATGCTCTGCGTCGATGAATGTATGAGCGCGTGGAAAGGAAGAGAGGGCAAGTACACGCACGACGGTCTCCTCATAAAACGAAAATCTCCCGAAAACCCGAAGGTCTCGATGCTGAAATAAAATCGCTCGCTGATGGGGCCTGGCGCTTGAGTTGGTAGAAGGTTCAGCTCGCCAGCGATTAAAGCCTTACAATGCGCAATTTGGCGAGGGCACGTCTGTCATCCTGCGGCTCGCTGAAGCTTACAAAGGCTCCGGCAGAAAGGGGGTAGCTGACAGCGCATTCGCTTCAGTGAAAACACTAGTACAACTTGAATCACTGATGAGTCTGCACTTTATGGGCATCGTGAAAACGGCCACGAAGCAGTATCCTAAGGCTGTTATGACAAAGTGGGTGGAGACAGCGCCGGTCCGAGGTGCTTTCAAGGTGATAACAAGCAAGTCTGACAGTGGTAAACCGATGTACGCCCTGTGTTGGGCAGACAAAAAGGCAAAGATGATAATTTCCAACCGGGGCACCACCCTTCCTGGCAGTGACAGCGTGCGCATCCGGCATCGCATCGTGACGCAAGACGAAAATGCACAGACGCTACGCTATGAAAAGCGAATCCTCCGTCCGCAAATGATGGAGTTGTGGTTTTCCCATTTTCGGTGATTGATGTACAACCGAGCCTTCGAGCCGTACCGACGACTCGACGACTCCTCGGCTAGGTCCGGATTCCTAATGAGAGGTAAATTTTGTACCCACTATGACTTCTAGGAGGTCTCGGCGGGAATTGATTATGACCCGCCGTGCCTGGTCACTAAACGCGTCCATCTGTCACTCTAGTGCGGTAAATGAGAGTAACCAATCGGAGGGCTCGGATGGCTTTCACCCACAAGGCCTCGGCAAGCGCGGTCATTTCCGACATCACAGCAGCCCTCACCGCGGCCCGACCCAGCCGAACTGGAGAGTGTCGAGGTACACATTGTCTCTATTTCCATGCCGCGCGCGCTGGGTGCTCTGGAAGATCAATACAATCCTTTTTTCTGGCACAGAACCGTTTTCTTCACTTGAACAAGGGCCTGAGCGCCGGCGATGCGATGCGAACTGCAGCCGGAGGCGATTCATACTGTAGCAGACCAGCGCGGTCGCTAGAAGGAGCACGATGGACGTCTGTGCTATACTCACGCCGACCAGCCGTGTGTATCTTCGGTACCACAACAGGTACAGTAGCCTTGGCGTGTCTGCGGCGAAGACCTCAACGCGTGCTCAACGGTGGCTGCGATGCTGCCAGCAGCAGTCTGTGTGTCAATCAATGACGTGCCAGAGGATCGATAGAGGTAGGAGTATATGTTAGTTTGCTGTGCGGTGGTTATCATACGTAGCTAGGTGACGGCTGAAAACAACACTAGTGCTGTATTGTATGTCGTGTAGGAAAACACGAGTTTACGAGTCCCCGCCCTATCAACCGAAGTCTTTAGGACGAGCCCTACCAACAACACACGCCTACCCTGAAAGGTCGGCGGATATGTAGGGATAATAAACCTGAAGACCAGGTCCGATCCCTTATACGGGCTGGAATGTGCCTCCCTGTGTGCTGTGGGTCCGGTAGGTTACCCTTTGATTCAAATATAAGAGCACCCTTAGCCACGAGCTACGGCTAGGATGCAATGTGTAATACGTGCTTTTCGCACTAAACCTCTGTGGTCCCTCAGAAAGGAAGGGTACCAGGCCAATTGAAGCCTCTTACAGGGGCGCCGGGGCGAAGCCTCGGCTAGAAGTCAAATACACTGGGGGGTCCTCGCCTCACGCCCAGCCAAACGTACAACTGTACACAGAGGTCTCTACTACCTCTCAACACTCGGCCACCTACTCACTCTTGGCCTTACCAGGATGAACACTCGGTCAATGTACCTTATGCTCACCGGCAGACATACCCCGTGTCGGCCGAGCGTATCCAGACTCTACAGCTAAGCGAAGACTTACCGGTAGACGGACTTGACCCTTGTGTGGCTTCGGGGAAAAATTCTGCTCTCTGTTTAATGTTAGAGGCCGTGAGGCCTCCTCTATAACTAATCCCTAATGTCTATACAAATATCAAGTGTGGACCGAACTTTCGAGCTGATCTCACAACCGGACGATACCTCGCCCTAAATCCGAATTCCTACTGGGCATAAATGTACCTACTAAGAAACTTCGGAGGCCCCGGTAGGCGGTTTATTATGACCCGCCGAGACTCTCCTGTCACTCCGTAGTCTCCATCAATCACCGTGGCACTCAAACGCGGGGAATGTGTCCGGCCAATCAGAGTCCTCGGCTAGCCATCATTCGAAGGTTCAAGACAGTTAGGCCTCGGTCGGAACTCGCCCGGCCACGGCCATTTCCCGATCTCACAGCGGCCCCCAACTCGGCCCGAGCCGTCCCAAGTGGTGAGTGCCGTGTTGCCTTCGTGCTTCTCCGTCCGTCGCCGTCATGCTGTCGTCTGGTGGCCCTGGAAGCGTGCCGCCCTTCACCTTCCCGGACCTCGGTCCAGTCTCGCAGGTGAGTCTTTGCGTGGCGTACTTGCTTGTTGTTCTTGCCCGCTTCATCGCGTCTAACCATCTTCAACTTGATTCATCTCGCTGCAGAGCGCACAGCTCCTCGGCCCCATGGGCCACCCCATCGACACATCGGCTCCGACCTCGGAGGCTTCGGCGGCACCAACTCCCGCCTCTGCGTCAGCAAGCGGGGTGCCCCGACGGCCCCAGGCTTCGGATGCTGTCTCCGCGCCTTCTGCGTCGTCGTCTGGCACTGCTGGCAGCGCCGGGGCTGCTCCGTCACCAACTCCCGCCTCTGCAGGTGCACGCGGGGTGGCGAGCAGTCTCCAGGCTGCGCCTCAGGTCGCTTCTGGTCAAGCTTCGGTTGTCCGTGCTAAAGAGGTTTCGGCTTCGAGTGCTGTGGCTTCGACGTTGCCAACTCCCGCTCTGCAATCTGCTAGCGGGGCTTCGTTGAGCCCTGAGCCCACTCAGCTGATCCCTCGGCCTTCGCCCGATTCAAGTCCACTGCGCGAGGCTTCGTCAAATGCCACCCACTTCTGCCGCATTGGCGACCCACGGCTTGCTGCTCCGCGCGAGACTTCAGGTCCCTCTCCACTTCCTTCAGCGCAGGCGCTTGCGGTCGAAGACATAGTGCACGCAGAGGTTTCTACAGCGGTGGGCGACCTTCGTGCGACGTTGGGACTTCGTTTCGCAGACCTCGCTCACTTGATGGTGGGCCTGGTGCGTCACCCTCCAATTCGGGTTGACTACGAACTCGACCAGCGTCTTGAGCAGGCTCAGACCCTCGGTGAGGTCATCCAGGCACTCAACCCGGACCCTTGCTCGCCTCCGATGGGTTGGGACGAAGAGATGCGCAGGCTTCGGCTTGACGTCGAGTACCATGCCAAGCGCGCCCGGCACTTCGAGTCACTGCTCAATCAAGAGACCGACCTCAAGAATCAGGCTCAGATCCTGTGCCACTGAGCTTCGTTCGAGCGCAATGAGCTCTTCGAGGTTGTCAAGTCGCTTCGCTAAGAGCGTGACGAGATCTCGCGTCAATTGAGGAAGTCCAACTCTTCGATGGCGACCAACGACGAGACGATTGCTCTGCTGAAGGCCCAGTGTGAGCGATACGAGGCTTCCCTCAAGGCTTCGGACTCGCTCTTGGCGAAGGATCGTGAGCTGTTCAAGTCGGGTCTCGTCGAGTACAACCGCAACATGCGGCAGCTCCGAGCTCTCCTCGTCAACCAAGCGCGTGGCCAACCGGAGACTCAAGACCTCGTCCGACGTATGGATGAGAACATCTTGCCCCGCGCTTTCGAAGCTTTCCTGGGTGTGCTCGACTCTTCGGCTGCCTCCTCTGCAGAGGCCCCTTCTTCACGTTCTCGTGAGACTTCGGCTCGCTCCGGTGCTGTTCGCCGTCGGGCTGGTGCGTCGGATGACGCTCAAGATGATGTCTCAATGGATCATGACGGCTCGGATGACGACTCGGACCCCGAGGCCTCTGATTCTCGTCCCACCAAGCGGCCCAAGAATACTCACCCGCCGTCTGCAGAGACTTCACCGCCTACCCGGGTGCGTGTGCCGTCACGGACATGTGCCGCTACCAAGCGTGCCACACGACTCGGCCGCCCTTCGGTCAACCTGCAAGAGAGAGCTCGGGCCAAGTCGAAGTCGCGACCTTCGCCTCCTCCGGTTGCAGTCGCTCGTCAAGGTGATGCACAAGCTTCGGTTGCTGAGTCTACGGCAGCTCAGGCCGGTCGTTCTCCTTCCCCGACTCCATCCGAAGCTTCAACCGCTCTGTTCTCTGAAGCTTCTGAGGCTGAGGTTGAGTTCGAGGCTTCGGACCGCGACGAAGAGCTTGAAGAGAAGCGCCCTGTTGAGAGCTCGCCTCTTGATGCTTCGGTCGTCGTCCCTCCGCGTCGAGACGGCCGCCCTGTGCGTCCCGCGTCTACAACATCGGCACTCCGCTCCATGGTTGATGTTGAGCGTGAGAATGCGCCTGATGACGAGGTTATCGGTAACGCTGTGGCGCCTCGTGCAAGTGAGGCTTCGGCATCAGCTTCAGCCTCTAGCCCGCGGTCTCAAGCAACATCTCGCAGGCCTCGTCGTCGCAACACTCGTACTCAGGTCGTGGCAACTCTCTCGGCGGCAAGTACGGCCGAAATGTCAAGCTTCGCTCGGACTTCGACACCGCCGGCCCCAGTTGGAGGGGAGCAACCTCTGGTTCGCGTGTCTCGCAAGCTGCCGGACACCGCGACGCCGTTTCTCGACCCTCCGTTCCGAGCGTACGGGGCCAAGCCCTGTTGGTGCATTATCCAGAACGTTCGGATGCCTACGCCAATTGCTAGCGACGTGATGGTGGAGTGTTCGGCTGAAGGCATAGAGGCGTGGGCTGATTGGGGAACCCGAATCACCCCTTCCAGAGGTTTCTCGCCAGCATGCCGGCCGAACCTTGTCTGTTCGACGTCGATACGTTCATGCCTGACGTCCCTATCTCGATTCGTGCGGACGTTCGGTCGCTGTTGGTGAAGCTTTGGCGTCAGTTCACAGGCAGGTCTGTTGGTCGCACGGAGAAGAATGACCTCGGCTTCTCGCTGTTTGAGCGTGGTCACTGGATCTCAACGACTGCAGTGGAATGCTGGCTCCAGGCATTGGCTCAAGCGCTCGGTGAAGACTCGTCGGAGTATCGGACAATTCTAGCTGAATGGAACAAGTATAACCGGGAGCGCAACAACCGTGCGGACCGCTTGCGCCTGCAGATTCCCAAGCGCTGGTGGCAGTGGTGCTTCCCAGACTTCGTTGGTCACGCCTCGTGTGAGACCGAAACCATACTCGAACCCTCGGTGCTGCAATATTCGTTCGAGAACTTGGCGTGGGCTCCTCAGTCGGACGACTGTGTTTCCGAGTGCTTGGAGTTGGACGGGCACCAGCCGTGGCGTAATTGTTGGGTGGACGTGCCGTCCGAGCACCCGTATAACACCACTTTCGCTCCCTGCAATCCTGCGGTTCCACTCTTCGTCCCGCGCGGCATGACTACCCGTGAGGTTGCGTCTGCCATCACTGTGAACCCCGTGCTGGATCCTCGTCGTGTTACGGCTCCGTGGGTACGCGAATTCACGAGCTTTCACGGGCCGCCGACCGGTCTACAAGAGGACGGGCGACAAGAAGACGAAGGCGAGGTCTCGGAAGAAGAGGAGGTTGAGGAGGTCGTCGAAGAGATCGAGTCTTCTGAAGAGGAGCCAGATGTCTCAAGCAATGCTGTCGATGTCCAAGCTCCAGCTGACGAAGTTACACCGACTGACGACGCTCAAGTTGCCGCAGCAGCCACGCAACCTTCGGCCCCAGAGCGCGCCCCGACTTTAGAGGCCTCTGTTGAGGAGGCGTCAGCTGACGAAGTTTCTGCCGAAGAGCCAAGTTCACCTCCAAGTGTCGCTGATCAAGCAGCCTCACAAAGCGAGGCTTCTCCGGCTGCGCGTCTCCACGTTTTGGCTAAGGTCGCGTCGTCTTCGGATTCCTAGGCTTCGTTCCAGCCGTTCACCATGTCCAAGTCGAACTAGATCAGGGTAATCAGACAGTTCGTTCGTAGCACAACTAGCTCGCCCATGCAATTCAATAACCTTTCGTCCTTCTTCAGCTGTTCTCCATGATTCTCCAGTCGTAATCTCCACATCGTAAAGTCTTGTCCACTTCAACATACAAATATACAATCTTCGTCCGCAGTATCTTCTTTCGTCTGCTGGGGCGGGCTGCGTAGCCCCGCCGGCAGTTCACCATTGCTAGAGGGATGCACCTAGTCTTCGTCAGCGACCTGGACCATTTGCAACCTTCGGTCGCGGCGCTTCTCGCGTAAGTAGTCGTACAGCAGACCACCGCACGACAGATTAGATGCGGGTTCCCACGAGGGTTCGTCGTATCCGACCCACTTCACCTTGAACTCTCGGACGGCTCGTTCAGTGCTCGTCGAGAGGGGAGTACGGTCATCCAGGATGGCCTCTACCTCATATTCACCAGCGAGGTGGTCGGGTTCCCAACTATCCTCCGGGAGCAACTCCTCGTCGAAGTCTAGTCGCGTCTCCTCGGTCACCTCAGCTGCTAATCGGGTCTTCGGCCGATCACCAAACTCATTCACGGCCTTCAGCCGCGACACATGCACGACCGGGTAGAACCGATAGCCACTCTTGTCGGGCAAATCCAACTCGTACGCATACTCGTCAACCTTCTGCTTGATGCGGAAGGGCCCATGCCACCGATGAGCCAACTTCTTGGTCAATCCGGGCTTGACACGTTCCATGTAAAGCCATGCGCGATCTCCTGGCTGGAAGAGATACTTCGGTGCTAGTTCTGGCGAATCGTCATCACTATCTCTACCTGTTGGCCCGTCCTCCGCGGTTTCACTAGTCGCAGAAGGTGGAAGCGCAGCGCGTTCTGCTCGACTCAAAGTCTCGTTGTGCTTCTCAGCTCTCCGAGCCTTCTCGACCGCTTGGTATTCCTTTGCCATCTCTAGCGCCACTTCTTGCTGTCTGTTGACTTCTCGGCGCCATGCTAACGCGTCCGACTGTCGCCCAAAGCCTCGCTTCAATGAGGAAGACATAGCTCTGAGGGTGGACCTTGCGTCCCATCCGTGCACCAAGTAGAAGGGTGTGTCCTTCCTCGTGGCATCCTGTGAGTTGTTAATCGCAAAGATCAATTTCTCCACAATCTCATCCCAATCTTGTTGTAGCGGGTCTTCAGCGTACACTCGCACGGATTGCATTACGGTCTTGACCGAGCGTTCCTGTTGGCCGTTAGCCTGCGGCCGATAGCTCAACGTCGCTCTAGATCGCGACTGCATCATCTCAGCGAAGATTTGGAAGACTTCGCTCATGAAGCGCGGGTCTCGGTCATGTCTTATCAGAGACGGCGCCCCGAACCTTCGGTACACGCACTCCTCGAACGCTTGCGCAACACAGAGTGCAGACGTGTCCGCCATCGCCTTGCCCATGACGAATCCCGTGAACGCACACTGAAACAGTAACAGTGCGGTGTTGCCCCGCCGAGTCTTCGGTAGGGGTATCACAAAATCCATCGAGACAATTTGCAGCGGTCGTTCGGCAAGGATGTTGCCCGGCGAGTATCCACGCAGTTGTGGACGACTCTTGCTTGAGCTACAATCTGGGCAGGAGCGCACATGCTTTTCCACATCGGCGAACAGTCCAATCCAATAGTAGTCTGCCTTCACACGGTGATAAGTCCGGACGATACCTTGGTGACCGCCCTCCAACGAGTCATGGCAGTTCTGTAGGACCTCTTGAACCATCGTTGTTGGCACCACTAGACATGTAGTCTCCTCGGTTCGGTCACGCCCCCACCGACGGTTCGCACCAAGGAAGTACAGCAAACCGTCTTCGCTTAGCACAAACTTATCAGCCATTTTCCAGGCTTCACGTGCAGCCTTGTAGGCAAGCTTTGCTTCTTCTCCCTTTAGCACCGTCTTGAGATTTGATCATCGGAGTTCCTCGTCTTGGGCTGCGCCAATGCGTCTGCGTCGTTCTTCCTAAACAACCAGCGGGTCGATGTCGTCAGCACTCGGTTCACGGACCACTGTTGCATCAGGCCTCGGAGGGTCCGGAGGTTCGTCGGACTCTTCGCTGTTGACATCGTTCGATTCATCACCTTCGGTTCTTTCCTCTGGACCATCACCCGAAGTCTCTTCAGCAAAGCGTACACGCTTCGCACGCGCTCGGGATTGTTGCCTCGTCACCGCGGCTATATGTCCAGTATCCCGTACAAAATCGAAAAAATTCTTACCACGGTCACTGTCACGCATGTCTATCACACGTATCGAGTTCACTGACGTGTGATCGTCTCTTCAGACGCTTCAGCTGACCGTTCATAGAGTACTTCTTGGATCCGATTCAATTCCACCAACTCTCGTTTCCGTTCTTCACTGGTCACCGTTGTGGAGAAGCAGGATCCAAGAAATTGGGGCGAAATGTGTTCGGCAGAATGATGGATCCAGACTCCGTCGCGGATCCACCAGACTGACGGATCGGGCCCCACGCCAGGTGTTAGCGCTCGCAACAGAAGACACTACGGGTGCGACCAGACGTCGCGGATGTGTACCCAAGCGACGCCATGCCTCGAGACCCAAGATCCAAGAGATGCAGCTGTCAAGTGGACTGGGCTACATCCCGATCCCGATCTGATTCTGAGTCCGACTCAGACGGATCCGGACGGTGCCTGGATCGAGGGAGCGGACAATGGATCGGGGGTCACGGTACTACTGGGACAATCAAGCGACACGCAAGGAAGGTAAACAAGCTCCATAGAGTCAGTAGGTACAGATGGGATGATAGGATCCATAAGGAGATAGGATTTTGGGATGGGATGGGACTTAAGCATAAATCAGTGTTGAATTTGCCTTATACATCGCAAGTGCCTTCGCCTTCGCCTGGAAACGGGAAGTACATTGGCCCTACGGCTTAGCAAGGTTTTGGTAGTGGATCTAGCGTTGACTGGATAATACATTGGCCAGTTCTGCAACCTTCCTAGTGACCTACTTGTGAGCGCATATCCCCGATCCACCCGGAGTTACTACTTGGCCGGGTGCATCCTCAACTCTCAACCTCTACGGATCCCGCTATAGGAAGCGGCAAGTACGACAAAGGAAGACCTACGAAGGCAACGGAAAGGAGCAACAACAAGTACAAGGCAACCCCACGGCCGGATCCAGATCCAGGCCGCCCGATCCAAGTCGACTACCACTGGATTGGGAACTACTACTGCGAGCAGAGTGAAGATTTCCGCGCTGCTCCACCCACATCCCCGCGTCTCGCCCAGACTGTTCTGTCTTCAAGGCTCGGACGCTTCAGCAGACACCAGAGGAGCAGATCCAGCCCTACCGACGGGTACACAAGGTGACCAAGTTCAGCACACAGATCACGGATCATCGGGGGACCCCCTCCGTAAGTCGGTGTTCGGGCGCAGTTGGTAAGTTGGATTGGCGATCTCGCAGATTTTGCTGATCCCGCTACGCCACAATGGTGCGCGTGCTCGGATCTTCTGGTGACTCGGGATTTCACCGTGAGTCCCAAAAAGAAGTTCGAGTGAAGAAGGAACAAGGGGATCAAGTGGCATCGGAGTTGGGATCGACGACGACGCTGCTGAATGAAACAAGATACACGGATCGGTAGAGTGCAAAGAGGACCTCTGTCGGCGGAACCGAGGTGGATCCAGACATGGATCCAGAAGAGAAACCTCAACCTCCTCCACAGGTCCCTTCGGGGACCCCGGTGGATCGCGACGCGAGTCAAGATCCACCAACAAAACAAACCAAGGCTGGCCAGGATCGGTATGTATTTGCTGATTCTCCGGTCAAACAAGAGGCCTACATCGTCCATCCAGACAAGATCCAGATGAAGAAGACGATTACGCGGAGGAAGATGAAGGCCCCGGATCTGGATGACGAAGATCCAAAGGCGCCATCCGACGAAGAATCCGAGAAGGCAGGCTGGAGACGCTACCACGAGAAGCAGCTACGGGACTTCCTAGCCTGGGATCCAATGATGCGGCTGCTTGGCGTGAAGCAGATTGGAGACCTGCAGGGGTCTGTGGAACTCCCAGCACCCGCCAGGCGTGAAGGGATCCTGGCCGAGATGGAGCGACTCATGCAGCTGCTGAAGGAGGCCGGCCTCGTGGCCGGAACTTTCGACGCGAGAGCGATCTACGACGTCGACCCAATCCAGATCCACGCGACGACGAACATGCTGTTAAACAGGCTGAAGGCGCTGGTAGGTGAGACCCAGCCTCAACTGGATCCAGCAGTCCCGGATCCAAGTTCACCTCAACCTGGATCCACAGAGTGCCGAACGTCGTCACCGTACGTGTCCGCTGCGGAGCTTGGATCGGATACATCTTCGGAGCCGCGGCGTATGTCTCTTGGACCTTCGGGGGCCTCGATGCTACGCGCTCGAGCCCAGATCCAGCGTGAAGCAAGCTCACAGCCTCAACCGCAGCTTCGATCCAAGAAGCAGTCGGCTCCATCGGTGGATCCAACAGCTACGGTATCAGGATCCGACATGTCCACTGGCAGACTGGAGTCGTTCTTCCAAGCAGCCATGAGCAGGTTCTTGAAGGAGCAAGGCGTGCCAGCCCCAACGCAGGCGCCGGAGGCGGTGCAGAATCCCGGATCCCAGGATGTGGAGATGGAGTCGACTGGTTCGTCCGATCCTGATCAACATTGGAAGTACGACCCAGATGACATCGACTTCCCGGTCCCAGCTTGCGCTACAGTGGCCACCACCGCGACCGGATCCACAGGCTCAACCTTGATCCAACGAGTCCGGATCTCAGCGGTCTCGGATCTGAAGGAGTTCTCAGGGAAGGACCAGGACGAGGATCGGGCGAGAGCATGGATCAGTAAGGTGAAGTCTGCATTCCTCCGTGATCAAGCCCCTGACGAGGAGAAGTGCTTGACCTTCGCGGACCTTCTGTCTGGATCCGCGAGGAACTGGTACCGCCAACTCCCTCGATCCACACGCAACAACTGGCCGGATGTGCTCCGCAGTTTCCAAACACAGTACTGTGGATTGGGCATCTCCGTTGCTCGCCAGTATTACCACGCACGCAAGCGATCCGACGAGTCTCCCTTGGATTATCTCTACCGACTCAATGTCGCTGGGCTCCGCGCTCGGCTCAAGATCAAGGATGGTGGATCCAAGGAGAAGCGAGAGCATGTGGACCATTTCATCGAGACCCTGGGCGACCAGGATCTGGCGGATCGGCCAACACTGTGCGACTGCCGGATGCTGACGAGCTGGAAGAAGTCCTCCGCGCACTGGATCGAGCGAAGAACCGGCAGAAGAAGTCGGCGTATGGATCGAGCAAGTACAGGCAGAAGGTCCTAGCGACGCCTGCACCGGCCGCTCCAGCTAAACATGTTCGTGCAATCCAGATCCAACCTGACTCGGGATCCGAGCCCGGATCTAGCGATGGGTCCGACTTCGAGTGTGACGATTACCGCAGGATCTACCTCACGGCTGCCCAAGAAACCGCGAAGCCAGCAGAGGAAGAGCACAAGACTCTGGATCGGAACCCTCCAGACCGTCTGCAACAGGATCCGACGTCTCGCGACACTAGATCCAGGACGCATGTGGATGGACCTGAGCGCAGTCGCTGCACGCACTGTGGATCCAAGAGGCACTCGCATCTCGGCTGCTGGAAGCGCCTGACGTGTGAGAAGTGCGGCAAGAAGGGTCATCCAGGTGACCACTGTCTTTTCGTGTGCCGTGGATGTGGTGAACTCCATGACGTGGGTCGATGCCCAATGGAAGAGTTCTACAACCAGATCCGCCAGTGGTTCAATCCAGCCAAGCATGCGGGGATGCTGCCAGAGATGGCGGAGAAGATGTTAAACTAGGACGCTCGCCGGGTTGGAATCCGGTACGAGCCGAGCGTTCTAGATATTGCATATATGCATTTGTGAACAAGACATCGACAGATCCAGTTAGCCAAGGACAGGATCTACGCGGTAATACATGTGATCTTCGTGGGAAACGTATTGCTGTGGTCTCAAGTCTCCGACAAGTTGATGACTACCCCAGATCCAACACGACAGTGGAAATGGATTTGGATCCGGAGACGCGTCAGGGATACTGGAAGCAGCAGGATCCAGACCAGTGGTTCAAGCCTGCCGAGGGTGAAGATACCACTGGATCCAGATTCAGGCGTGTGGCTGCGAACCGGCGGACCGCGGACCAGAGTCTTCGTATCTCCTACCCGGAGAATCCCGAGGATACTGGAAACAACATTCGCCAGGGAAGTGGTTTCGTCAGGCCAAGATCCACGGCAAGATCAACAATATGAAAGCGATCTTACTCCTAGATACAGGTGCCGAGGTGTCCATCGTGGATACCGCCTTTGCTCGTAAGGTTGGGTGCTACATCGACAGGAGTCAGAGCCAAGAGTGTGTTGGGATCGGAGACAATGTGTACACAACGGAAGGAATAACTCGGATCAAGATTACCCTGGGTGGATACCTGGTGTATTTCTTCGACATTTGGGTGGGAGACCTATCCGACCAGGAAGCCATCCTCGGTATGGACTACATGGTCCCGGCCGAGATCCGGCTGGATCTGGCTGATGGGACTCTCTGCCTGCCCGATGAAGTCCGGATCCAGCTCAGCGGACGCCGTCCACTTTACAGTGATAAGGCGCAGTCGGTGAAGTTGGATCGGTACTTGCAACTTGGGATTGGAGAGTCCGCGGAGCTGCCTATGCGTCTACGAGGATCGGAGCATGACAAGTTGTGAGTTACCCGAGGGGATCGATGGGTGCCAACGGTGGTCAAGGGCCCAGGCAGGATTCGATACCTTCAGATCACGAACATCGGTGAGAAGGAGCTGGTGTTGCGTCAAAACCACCAAGTCGGGATGTGGCTGGCCGGAGATCGGGTTCCACGGATCCAAGGCTATGTGTCCGTCGGATCCCGCCGTTACATGGAGTGGCAGAACCTCGCGCTGCAGGCCACGACGGACGCTGGATCTGGGGAGGCGGAGCCTCCAGAGACCCCGCCAGGGCCGATGGCGGAGCGCCCCGAGTACCCGACGCCGCGAGCAATACTGCTAAGGCCGCATCCAGCTCAAGTCCGAGAGGTGGAGTCCAGATCCAAGGGTGCTGAGGATGAACAGGACGGACCGTCGTCGGATCCATCCGACCAGACAACCGAAGGACACGTGGACGGGACAGCAAGGATACCGCTTCCCCAGGCTTCAACTACGGCTTACGCCATAGATTCGCGGCCGAGAGACTTACGTGATCATCTACCAAGCCCGGATCCGGCAGCCGAAGGCCCACCAAATCTCGATCCAAGGGATGACTCATTGGGAAGAGGCGTGCTGACTGCCCCAACGGAGGTGTCGACGGACTGCGAGAAGGAGACCGTGTTGGGCGACGAGGCGTCGCGACGGGTGTCGATCCTAAGCCCATCCCCCCAGATCCGATCCCAGGATCCTGGGTGTGGACCGGGCGACCGCGCTGTGGACGATCCACCGGAGTCAGATCCGACGTCAGCGACAGACTACGATGCAACACAGCTGAGGATGCCCCGGATGGCGTCTACCCAGGTGCGACGGGCCCAAACTGCTCCGCCTGATGATACGCCCGCCCCCGATCCAGATGAAGCTCCTGCTAGACGCGCGCTCGACCTGGATCCAAGTGGCGAGCCTGATGTCGAAGACTCGCGGCGGACCACGCGATGGACCGACAGATCAAGGCCCGACGACTGGCGCGCAAGGTGGCGAAGAGGCGCTGGATCCAGCTGACGTGGAACAGGCGGTCCATCCCGTTGTCACATCGGGTGGTAATCACGAAGAGACAGGGGGCGGATCCGCAGATTCAACAGATGGTGCTACGGGACAGGCCATGGATTCAGTGGAACGTCAAGTTGGAGATGGTGAGATGGGACGGGGCGCAGATCCAGACGGAGAGAAGAGGCAGAGATCAGGTCCGACATCCGATCCAACGATCAGCCCCGATCCACCGACTACCGAAAATCCGCGATACATTGACTCGGAGGCGGATGACCAAGTCTTCTACCATGTGAGAGGGGATCTGCACGCCGAGGATGTTGAAGCGGAGATGGCCGTATTGCCCGAAGTGACTTCGGCCACGGAAGAAGTGACAATTGAAGACATCCAGGTGGGGGATCCAGATGTTAATACGGCGGAAGAGATTGACCGACTCCGGCGAAGGATCTGGAGGCGCCGGCAACTGCTGATTGGCAAAGGCAATGCGCTGCCTCCGGCGGCGCGAGGTGTCGTGTGCGACATCGATGTTGGCGATGCCAAGCCCGTTGCCCAGCGCGTGCGTAAGGTGGCACCGCAGTATCATGAGAAGTTGTCGGATCTGATCAAGGGATTGCTCGGTGCGAAGATCATCAAGGATTCGACTTCCCCGTGGGCATCTCCGATCGTGGTCATCATCAAGAAGAACGGAGTGGATATAAAGTTGTGTATTGACTACCGACTGGTTAACAGTCTGACTCGACTGATGATCTACCCGATGCCCCTGATCAACGACCTGCTTGAGGATCTGGACAAGGTGCTGTGGTACTGCTCGCTGGATATGGCCAGTGGATTCTGGGTGGTGACTATGACGGATCGGGCTCGTGCAATTTCCGCTTTCATCACCCCGTTTGGATTGTTCGAGTGGAACCGGATGCCCTTTATATGGAAGAATGCGCCTCAGATATACCAACGGATGCTCGGCAATGCGCTGTATGGATTCACCCGGATCCCACAACTCGAAGCTGGATCGGGATCGGACGGCGAGTCACGCCTCAAGTGCGGAACGGGATCTAAGGCATTGGATCTGGATCTGAAGTCGGGAGAACCGGAAGGTCCGGGAAAAGCGTCAGTGTTGGGACGCCGATCCTACATCTACGACATCCTGGTGACCGCTGGATCCTGGGATCACTTGTGTGACCGGGTGGATGCTCTGCTGGATGCGTGTGACAAATGGAATCTCTCTATCAGTGTGGTGAAGAGCTTCTGGGGCAAGAGCAAGGTGGAATACTTGGGCCATCGAGTGTCCCATGCCGGACTGGAGGCGAACACCAAGGATTTATCAGCCTTGACGGATCTACCCTTCCCAGGGATGCTCCGATCCATGCAGTCATTCCTCGGCAGTCTGAACTACTACAGTCGGTTCCTGGAGGACTACGCAATCTACGCTGCAGTTCTCTACGAGCTACGAGAGGTGGACTTTGCCGCGATGAGTAAGCCGGATAACCAGAAGCGCATCCAAGTCGCCATGGGTGTGACGAGTTTGGGTCCAAGGGATCGGGACTTGTCGGATCCATTAGGACCGAAGGCGGTGGATCCACAACTTCGATCCACGGAGACTTCCGACTTGGAGGCGAAGGATCCTGCCGGCGTGAGGACTTTGGATCCGGAAACATGGAACTCAGATAGTGTGGATCTACGCTGGATCCGGGCTCATCGGGCCTTCGCGACACTGAAGGAGAAGATGGCGAGAACTCCGATCCTCCGACACTACAATGTGGATCTGCTGCCTGTGGTGGTAGTGTATGCTAGTGAGTGGGCCATTTCGGCCGCTCTGATGCAGGAGTATGACGGGATCCACTACCCAGTCACCTTCACCAGCCGCACGCTGAAGTCGAACGAGCTCAATTACGGCGTCGTCGAAAAGGAGGTGCTAGCCCTGCTGCGGATTCTGGATCTGAGCTACAATATGTTGGTGGGTCGCCAGATCCGGGTTCTGACCCGACACTCGACGCTGGCTTGGCTGTTTCGATCCACTGGTCTGCAAGGACGGTTAGGACAATGCGCCGCACTCCTTTCGCCATGGACTCTGGAAATTATGAAGTGCGCGAAGGGCGAGGACGAGATCCTAGGAACTCTGGCAGCCAGTATCACGCCCCGATCCAAGGTGGATCAGGCCTTGATCGACATCGCGCCAAAGAAGGAGCGGCGACGCAAGATCCAAGCCCCGATCCCGACAGTACAACCGGATGAGGAACTCCATGTGGTCAGCTTTGATGGATCGGCGCGTGTCAAGCGAGGAGGAGGCACCTACAGTGCGATCCTTTGGAAACTGCCGGAGTGGATTGTGGTGAAGGCTAGATCCGGGTATGCTGAGGGCCTTACCGTCAATGAAGCGGAATATCACGGACTTCTGCTATGCTTGGATCTACTCGAAGGCGGTGCGCAGCGACGACTTGTGATCTGTGGTGACTCCAATCTGGTGATCCGCCAGGTCCGAGGGGAGATCGACTGCAAGGAACCTGGATTGACGCTGTTGAGGCAGAAGGCGTTGGATCGGTTACGTGTTTGGCCCAATCACGAGCTGGTGCATGTCAAGCGCGACTGGAACGGCAGTGCCGACAGTCTCGCTAGCGCAGCACTTCAACGTCAAGCCGGGATCATGGTTGAAGAGGAAGCGGACATGCAGGATCTAGTCACTCTAAACCGCCTGGACGAGATCTTGGTGGTGAAGGCCGATGAGGATGCTCCCGTCGCTCGTATGTCGCCTGTGACAACCCGAGCCGGCGCAAGATCCCGATCCAACTCGCATCTGACTTCTAATCCACGGGTCCTACAAGAAGAAGTGGTGAGAGACCTCCGGATCGCTAGGATCCGTCAAGCGCAAGACGAGGAGGCGTGGATCTCTGGCTTGAAAAAGTATCTGGCCGGCAACATCCAAGGTCTGACGCAGGAGGAAGCCCGATCCTATGGTATTATGGCAATGGATTACGAAGTGGATCGGAACGACCTGCTGTTCTACTGCCCCCCGACGAAGAAGGTGGAGGCGGATCGCGATGGATTGATGAGGTTGGTGCTCCTAGAGACCCTGCAGCAAGACGTCCTCCATCATTACCATGTCAGCCTGGAAGGTGGTCACCAAGGGATTGGCCGTACCTACCAGCGGATCCGCGATCACTTCCACTGGTGCGGTTTGTACCGGAGCGTCCAGCGGTATGTGGGCGAGTGTGTGGATTGCGAAACTGGTAAAGGGCGACCCACGATCCAAGGCGAGCCGCCGGGTAACATCCAAGCTACGTACCCATTCCAGATCATAGCGATGGATCACATACCGTCGCTGCCCAGATCCAACAAGGGTAATACCGAGTTGTTGATTTGGGTGGATCTGTTTACCGGATACGTGATTGCGAAGGCCAGTAACTCTCGAACCGCGCAGACTATTGCGGAATCCTACGAAGAGTGTGTCTTCAGGAGATTTGGTGCCAGTGAGGTGATCCGACACGACCGTGAGCCGGGGTCATGGCTGACTTCTTCCGATCCTTCAACAGGATCCTGGGTCAGCGACAACGTGCAACGATGGCATATCGACCGCAGGCGAACGGGACGGCAG
This sequence comes from Phytophthora vignae f. sp. vignae, assembly GCA_016169955.1. NCBI lineage: Eukaryota > Oomycota > Peronosporomycetes > Peronosporales > Peronosporaceae > Phytophthora > Phytophthora vignae. Next base: position 125,987 of record JABJUM010000083.1, on the reverse strand, counting down.
AACGCATGGTACAGACTGCCACTCGTGCTCTCAAGATGTATGTGCAGGATCTGGATCAACGTGACTGGGATGACTACGCGGAGCGACTCACCTTCGCACTCAACACCGCACAGGATCGGATCCGCGGAGAAACACCCTTCTACTTGGTACATGGATGGGATCCTAGATCTACCCTCGAAGCGACGATCCCAGTGGGTAGCACTCGCCGTCAGGATCGAGATCCGAGGAGGTGGCGGTACCAGATCTAACGCTACTACCAGCAAGCACGAGCGGAAGTGAGTACACGCTTGCGGGAGGCGATCGCTGATCGAGCGGATCGGCACAACGAGGCGGTCCATCCACATCAGATTGAAGTTGGATCCCGCGTTTGGCTATTCTTGGATCGGGTCACGGAGGGATACGCTCGCAAGCTGGCGCACATGTGGCATGGGCCGTTCCGTGTTGCTGAGAAGATCGGAGAATATGCGGTGCGGATCCAGACTCCTGGCACTGAGTACAGGCTGTCCCCCGTGGTACACGTGTCGAAGCTGAAGTTAGTTCGAAGTTTTCCGGATCGACCTCAGATCCAGTTGTCAGAGGGCACTACGGATCGGTACGACTTCGATGAAGCGCTGTTACCTGAGGACAGCTGGACCCAGGAACTGGAGGAAGATGAATACGAAGTGGACAAGATTACCGACATGAGGACGGGGAAACGAACTCGTTACGGACGGATCCATCGCGAATTTTTGGTGCACTGGCGTGGTTACGAGGAGCCATCCTGGGTAGACGAGGCGGATCTCAACTGCGGTGCCATACTGCACGAGTTCCTGCGGGATCGCACTAACCGGAACCGGTTTGGTGTGATGCAGTCTCACGAGGAGTAGTGGGGCTGGGATCCACTAGAGTGAGCTGATCGCTCTGTGGAGAAGCTAAGATGATGGATCTGCAAGGTGGTTGCAGGTCGGTGGATTGGGACTTTGTGTAAATGCATGTATGGATTGAACGCGAACGGCGTCTGAACAAGGCAGAAGAAGATGGATTGGGTGCTAACGGAAGCTCCTAACACTGGATCCAACGCTGTGGATGGTAGCTTTGAACGAAGTTGAGTGGACGCCTGGCGGACATGGATCTGGATCGGAGAATTCGGAATCGGACTGACTCGGCAGCAACGGATCGGAGAAGACGAGCTGTCAGGTACGCTACGGAAGAGTGGATTGGGAAAGAAGATGTTTCCCCGAGTCCGGATCCACCATCCCCGCTCATGATAGCTTTGGATACGGTGGATCGGAACAAGCGAAGTGGGATCATGGAGGATGTGATTAACCGCGTTGCGGTACAAACAAAACCGGTTGAAATGGATGAGAACGCAACAAGGGAGCGAAGAGCGAGATCGATTATGACACAACTTCAATGTTTACTGGCGATCGACCGCGCGAAGTTTGTAGAGCTCATCCTCAGCCTTTTTCAGCGCTTCTTGCGCACGTTCCAAGCAGTGTTCAGCGAGCCTGCGATCATCCTCAGCGTTTTCGCGATCTCGTTCACGATTGGCGCAACGGACTTGAAGCTCTTGGATCTCTGCACCGGCCAAGCTCACCTCGGACGCGAGATGATCGTTGCTCTCTGCTAGGCGCTGTCTCTCACACTCAAGTCGGTCAAGATAATGTCGGAGACCTTGGATCTCTCGAGCCTGTCGCACAACTTGGTCCTGGAGATCTTGGATCTGACGAGTACACCCGTCATAGTGGAGGCGATGAGCGTCGGGGGTGGTGCGAGGAGCGCTACGGGCGGAGTCTGTCATAGTCATATGGGCTTTGTGGATTTGAAAGTGAGAACATGTGTCTGCAGTGATACCGCTGGTCGGCAACAACTACAGACAGGAGGCGATTGTGGAGAAGCAGGATCCAAGAAATTGGGGCGAAATGTGTTCGGCAGAATGATGGATCCAGACTCCGTCGCGGACCCACCAGACTGACGGATCGGGCCCCACGCCAGGTGTTAGCGCTCGCAACAGAAGACACTACGGGTGCGACCAGACGTCGCGGATGTGTACCCAAGCGACGCCATGCCTCGAGACCCAAGATCCAAGAGATGCAGCTGTCAAGTGGACTGGGCTACATCCCGATCCCGATCTGATTCTGAGTCCGACTCAGACGGATCCGGACGGTGCCTGGATCGAGGGAGCGGACAATGGATCGGGGGTCACGGTACTACTGGGACAATCAAGCGACACGCAAGGAAGGTAAACAAGCTCCATAGAGTCAGTAGGTACAGATGGGATGATAGGATCCATAAGGAGATAGGATTTTGGGATGGGATGGGACTTAAGCATAAATCAGTGTTGAATTTGCCTTATACATCGCAAGTGCCTTCGCCTTCGCCTGGAAACGGGAAGTACATTGGCCCTACGGCTTAGCAAGGTTTTGGTAGTGGATCTAGCGTTGACTGGATAATACATTGGCCAGTTCTGCAACCTTCCTAGTGACCTACTTGTGAGCGCATATCCCCGATCCACCCGGAGTTACTACTTGGCCGGGTGCATCCTCAACTCTCAACCTCTACGGATCCCGCTATAGGAAGCGGCAAGTACGACAAAGGAAGACCTACGAAGGCAACGGAAAGGAGCAACAACAAGTACAAGGCAACCCCACGGCCGGATCCAGATCCAGGCCGCCCGATCCAAGTCGACTACCACTGGATTGGGAACTACTACTGCGAGCAGAGTGAAGATTTCCGCGCTGCTCCACCCACATCCCCGCGTCTCGCCCAGACTGTTCTGTCTTCAAGGCTCGGACGCTTCAGCAGACACCAGAGGAGCAGATCCAGCCCTACCGACGGGTACACAAGGTGACCAAGTTCAGCACACAGATCACGGATCATCGGGGGACCCCCTCCGTAAGTCGGTGTTCGGGCGCAGTTGGTAAGTTGGATTGGCGATCTCGCAGATTTTGCTGATCCCGCTACGCCACACCGTCATCGACACCTTCTTCTCCAGGGTCTCGCTCGCCAAAGAGTCTGCCGCTGCATTGAACTCTCGGATGGCGTGAAGATACTCACCGAGCGAAGCTTCGTTGTGAGTTCCTTGTGCTTGTTCAGTTGTGCCATTAGCGACTCCTTACGGCAAGCGATCACCCCTAGGGATTGCTGGATTGCGAGTCTCGAGTCTCCAACGATGACTAAATCTTCGGCCCCGTGTTCTAGGGCTGCCAAGACTCCGTTATTCATACCGGTGTACTCAGCGAGGTTTACCGTCGTAGCCTCGAGATACGCACTCGCAGCGATCACTACACTCCATTCAGGAAGTCGCCATAGTATCCAGGCGCAACTGCCATAGCCACCATGCTTCTCAGTCTTTGCTGAGCCGTCGAACCAAAGTACGTAACCACTGTAGGTGCGTGGCAACCGTGCATACCACAAGTGCGGATCCATCCGAACATTCGGCGAGCCTTTGGTCGGTGGGGTCACCGGTGCCAGCGAGTCTTCGAGATCAACGAAACTTGTGATCGTCGACTGCAGGAGCTGAGCGAAAGCACAGTCCTTCTCCTTGACCCGTTGCACCACTAGACTCCACGGAGACAGCAAGACGGCAAATTGTGTTGCACGTCCGAAGAGTGTCTTCGATTTGTGGACCCAGTCGAGCATCGAAAATCGCGTGTAGACGTGGATGGTCCGACCTGCCAGCTGGGTGTAACACACCTTCAACAGCTGTAACAGGGCCAATACCTCTTTCTCCGCCGGGTGGTAGTTCATCTCGGTATCCTTGAGCACTCGGCCGCAAAACCGAACAGGGTGCATCAAGCCATCGTGCTCTTGCATGAGCGTGGTGCTTACTGCCCACTCGTTCACAAACAGCGTCACATGGACCTCTCGGTCACGGTCGAAGTGTCAGAGGACCGGTGCCTCAGCGACGTTTCGCTGCAACGCTGCGAAGCTTCGTCTGGCCACCGAGAGGTCACCCCCTGGCGCGAAATCCTCATCTCGTAGCTGGTACAGTGCAGCTCCGTAGACCGCAAAGTCCTGTATGAAGCGACTGTAGTAGTTCAACGCGCCAAGGAAAGCTTGCACTCCCTTCTTGGACCGTGGGAAGGAGAGCTCGGTGATAGCCTTCAACTTCTTCGGGTCTGCCCTGATACCACTCCGTGATACTTCATGGGACAGAAAGTCCACCTTGGGCTGCACGAAAATGCTCTTCGTGAAGCTGACACTGATCCGACATTCCTCAAAGCGAGCGAGGAGTCGATCTAGCGTTGCCAGACACTCGTCGAAGGATTCGCCTCCAAAACAGATATCGTCCACAAACGATCGTCGCTCAAATACTGGCACCGACGAAGATTCGTCAGGCTCTCCATTCGCAAACATGTCTGCGATAGGGCTGTTGATCAGTTTCGAGACTGAGCTCTCCGCCGACTCCACACCGAGCGACGCTTCAAACTTCGTTGGCGACTGCCCCGAGCCGAGTGACTGCCCGGGAGCTTGTTCGGTCGAGGTGCGGGTGAGTTCTCGGTCACGCGCTTCTGCTTCTTCCATCAAACGCGCGTAGTTTTTCCATCCGCCCTTCGGCTGAACAAAACCCCACAGAGCGTTGTCGAGCATTCGTTGGTAGATCATAGGTGCATTCTTTAACCCAAAAGGCATTCTGAGCCACTCGAAATGACCCAGTGCGCACACAAACGCTGAGATCTGGCGAGCCCTCTGGGTCATCATGATTGCCCAAAATCCACTTGCTGCATCAAGCGAACAGTACCACAGATATTTCTCCAAGTCTGTGAGCAAATCATCCACCAGGGGCATCGCATACTCCATGATAGCAGTGACTGCGTTCACCATCTTGTAGTCGATGCATAGTCTGATATCCACGCCATTCTTTTTCAGTACAATCACAATCGGTGACGACCATGGGCTGTTGGAGAACGCGATCAGACCGGCCTTAAGCAAACCTCGCAGAAGTTCGTACAACTGCTTGAGGTGTCGGAGGGGAATCCTCCGTGCTCGTTGCTTGATCGGAGCATGACCTTGCACATCAATATCACACACGACACCGTACGCCGGTGGTGGCAGAGCATTGCCACTCGAGATCATGATGTTCTCATGCTTCTTCAGAACTCTCACGACACGGTCCTGCCGCCCTCGGCTCAGTTCCGGGTGCCGAACATTCTCGGCCGAGTAGTCCAACTCCGTGACCGAAGCTTCCGTAAGGTCGGGCAAGAAGGCTAGCTCGTGAGCGTAATCTTCCACGTGGAATACGACCATCCTGGAGGCCATGAGACGCCTTTAGATTACTTCTCGATAGTGTCTGCTTCCAAGCATCGCGGAAAGTTGCGACTTTCCGTAAGATATACAGAAAGTCGCAACTATACAAACTCTAAATACATCTTCCCAACACGGACAATACTGGAGCGGATGGTAGAACTGAAAGCGTAATGTATTTGTGCAACAAACCTATCTCTCCCGCTGTCTGCTGCAATCCGCTAACGCGGACGCTTCACTAGCGGCATCTCTCTCTCAATTTCAGAAATGATTCGGAGAGGCTCTGAAATTGAGAGATCCATCGCGCTTAGGTGCGATCGCGATCTTATGGGGTTATAGAGGCTGTGGATCAGATATGCAGGGATAAAAAAGTGGCCAGAATGCGATCTGACGAGAGCGCCTGAGATGGCTCCACATGCGACGCGCCCATTATGGCCAATGTGCGGACACTCGGACACGCCGCATCAGAGCCTGGTACAGAGGGTGCGGGTAGTATTAGGTGCTCAGAGTAAAAAAGTGGTCGGTAGCTGAGGGCAAAATAAACCGGTATCCATTTTACTACTATATTCTCTAGTAGTACTCTTATATACTACTACTACTATATATATATTTTTATTTTAGTAAAAGAAAAAAGAAAGGACACATGGGCACACAAGATATAAGACTTACTACGTACTCTCTAGACCTTGAAATCGCTATAGAACTAATGGGCACGTAAGGGCCACTTACTGGCCGAACTCGGATACAAAACGGGCACGGACCACCACGGAGACACACAACCCCGATGCACACAATATACGATAAAGGCCGGAGGAAAAGTTTTCTATTTTAACACTTGGCAGACTTAGTATATACACACCAAGAGCATACAACTCAATCAACGCAAACATGAACAGCAACATCGAACAGTTCAGCTACGCCATCGACTGCAAGTTCAGCCAGTTCTGCTACCCCCTCGAGGAGCCTGACCAGGGTCGCTACATTCGTCAGCAGCTCTTGAAAGAGATCCGGGAGTTTGTGTTTGATTGTGTGTTTGAGGATGAAGATGGATTAACTCAGACAACTCAAACTTATGGACTTACTGATGCAGTCTTCTTCGAAAAGTTCAGTCGTGAGATTCTGTCCAAGTACAAGGTCTTTGTTAAGGAATGCTACTGCGATTACATCTGCGAATGCAAGGGTCGGATCCATTATAATCTGATGGGCGAGATTGTTCGCCATTCGATTCTATGCTACCGTTCAAAAGGACCAGTAGGTCCTTCCAAGGATGTCGTGGATGAGAAGATTCTTTCAGTATTCATCAAGCATACTAAGAAAATCTATGGTGATGCGGTGGATGAGAAACGTCAGCTATTCAACCGATTTGTTATCGTTTTCAACTCAACCAGTACTAAGCGTTGCCGTCGTGGAAACCGAGCGTACGCCAAAGCGGAGCGACAGCTCAAGCGTCAATGCATCGAAGATGCTCTAGCTGAACTACTCCGACACATGGCCTACGTCGAGAAGGGACTTGAAAATGACATCAAGACTCACCACAGTAAGCTGATGCAATCTCTATCCAAGATTTAAAAATATAATCAGTCTAATGACTTTTTTTTGACAAAAAAAATACATCACAATGCCTGGTCTTACAAGAATTCACGAGCTTGGATTATTAGTTAGTGTTGTCAATCGACCGTTTATCGCGTTTTCTAGGCCGTAAAAGGCACTCATGACGTTCCATCAGGAATCCGCATTTGCATCTGCATTGTTCATATTGAAACTGAAGCCGCAAATACTTGCCGATCTCTGAATCCTCGCTGAAGATGCGTTTAGAAGCAAGCCATCGGCAATATCTACGATCGCGAGCGAACACGTTGTAGATACTACAGCCGCAGTATTTGCCGAAATCTAGGGTAGGCATCTATAACCTTGTTAGGGTCGCAGACCTTGACTACGTCTAAGCTCCGCTCTATATTGATGGACTGAAAGTTTGTCCATCTTATTAATTCCTAAATTGAGACAAGGAATATTTAGTATATATCATGAAAGGGCGAATTTACCAGATCTTGAACAACGACACGTCGATCGTTTATGTCGGCTCGACAACTGATCCACTTAGCAAGCGTTGGATAGGGCATGTGTCCGGTGCTAAGGGTCAACTCAAAGGTAAGTACCGCAATCTGGCTATTTACCAGCATTTTCATGAGTTGGGCGTTGATCAATTCAAGATTGAGCGGATCAAGGAGTATGAGGTTGTCGATGTCAAACATTTACACGCGATTGAGCAGCTCTGGATCAATAAGATTAAATGCATCAACAAGCAGTCATGCTTCATGCCTATCAGCAAGAAAGCGCGCGATAAGCTATACAATGATGCGCACCGAGAGGAAATCAATGCTAAGCACATGGAGCGCTACTTTGCTAATCACGAAGCCAATTTAGCCGCTCGTAAAGAGTATCGCGCCGCTAATCGTGATCGACTCAACGCGAAGAAGAAAGAAAAGATTGCATGCGATTGTGGAGGATCTTACACTCGATCCCACAAGGCTCGCCACTTATCTACAGCTCGTCATCAGAGAGCTCTACAGAACGTCTAAGTATGCTCTGGTGCTTTTTTTTTGCCTAGTCTGTTCTCCCAATTTCACCGGTGAGACGGTCGATCTCAAGCTCGCGCTCGTATACAACGAGTACTAGAAGATCCATACCGGTAGCCGAGCCGTTGATGCCGCTGACCTGAATTGCCTGAGGAACGTCCTTCTGCGTGAGACGCGACGTGTCGGCTACAAGGATGTGCTGAGCCAATGCCCACTGAACCGAGTCGATCAAGCCGTTGCTTACCTCCTGGCTCAAATCGCCGTTGATAGCGCCTAGCTTCGAGAACTCATGCTTGAACGACTCAAAATCGTACTCCTGACTCTTGTCGAATACGTTGGTATTACCGATCGTAACCTGGAAGTTGCGGATAGAAGCGCCAGGCATGGCCGTCCAGGGTGCGGAATCGAATGGACTCTGATATTGCGGCGTACCATGTAGCGTCTCAAAGTGCCCTGCGCTGGTATCAGCGAATGGAATTAGAGCAACATATTTGACATTTTTCTTGTATCCAGAGATGTTGAGATCAAACGGAGCATTCAACTGGCCGGCGGGGGTGGTAGGAGAAACGCCAGCGCCCTTTCGGAACATCTGCGCGAAGCAGTCCAAGTATCTAATAGTCTTAATTGGCTTCTGGATGATATCGGTAGGATTTTTCAACTGGTAGAACGGAATGTGAAGACGTGAATTAGTGTAAGGGAAGTACTCTCCAACCTGAGTAGTCGGAGTAAAGCTATTACCTAGAGGGCCGAACGAGAACGATAGCTGCGATCCAGTAGTCGTCAGAACATCATTCATGGGATTAGCCGCAGCTGCCGAACTAATCATGATCGGGACAGTTTGACCGCTGGTCATGGTGACCGAATCAAGCTTCATTTGATTGACGTTGCCAGATACAGCAACTGTGCCAGCGTTGATACGAAGACGGATCTTCAGCTGCGGGTTCGAGCACAAATCCAGCTCCTTGAAGATAGGGTGTAGATCTACAAGGCGGATCTTAAGCATATGAAACCACTTGCCTACAACCTTGTCAATTAAAAATGAATCAGAATCCGACTCCTTACAGCAGCCACGAGCGTTTTGCTGAAGAATTTGCTTGCTGGCCTTCGTTCCCATCGAGGCCCAAGAGAACGATCCGGTATTATCCTTGGAATCGATTTGAGGAGGGGTATTCACCAGACGCTTGAAGAATCCTGGATTGTGAGCATAGGGCTCCTGGGTTTGGGATAGAGTGTTATCAAGAGTGCTCGCAATTCCAATCTGGTTGTTAGAATAACCATCGCCCGCACCGGACTTCGCAGCAGTAAAATTGATGCTCGACCATGTATCCGGGTATAGATGCATGTCAGCGCCATGCTTGGCAACCTCGTCTTGAGAAAGTTCAGTCATCGCTCGGAGGTTGTTCCAAAAACCTTTGTATTCCGTTTCCGTAATAACCTTTTTACCATTGAGTTCCACGGTCAAACTGTCAATAATATTGGCAACATTGCTTTTGAGTCCGCACGCAAATCGAGGGATAGTCTTCGCACCGAGATCCGCCGTACCGGTCGACTTTGCGGTTGTGGTGAAGCGCAATTCTCGGAAATGTGTGAAGGCAAGTGATTGGGCGAGAGATGGATCCGGACTCAGATGGATCTGGATCCAGAATCAGATGGATCTGGATCTGCACCCAGATCCAAATGGGTTCAATCCAAGATGGGTTCAATCCCTTATCCAGGCGTAATCACGAGGCCGTAAACACAACACGACGAGCAAGCAGCTGACGCGCAATGAAGGTAAAGGGAGCCCATAGAGTCGGTAGGTACAGATGGGATGATAGGATCCACATGATGATAGGACTTTGGGATAGGAACGAGCTTAAGCATAAATCAGAAACGAATTTGCCTTGATCAACGCAAGTGCTTCCTCCCTCGCTTGGAAACGGGAACTACATTGGCCCTACGCGGCGTAGAGAGGTTAGCCGAAGCAGATCTAGTGTTGGTGGTAAGACTGGAGTAATACATTGGCCAGATCCAAAACCTTCCTAGTGAACTACTGTCAAGTGCGGATCCAAGATCCACCGGAGTTATCTGTTTGGCCGGTGCGTCCTTCGCTTCTCAACTGTCAACGACACCGTCATTGGAGGCGGCAAACACGACCAAGGAAGACCTGCGAAGGCAACGAAAAGGACAACAACAACCGAAAGGCAACAACCCGGCCGGATCCAGATCCAGGCCGCCAGTACAAGACTACTGGGTTTGGAGTAAACCTCGAGCAGAGTGAAGATTTCCGCGCTGCTCCACCCACATCCCCGCGTCTCGCCCAGACTGCTCTGTCTTCAAGGCTCGGACGCTTCAGCAGACACCAGAGGAGCAGATCCAGCCCTACCGACGGGTACACAAGGTGACCAAGTTCAGCACACAGATCACCGATCATCGGGGGACCCCCTCCGTAAGTCGGTGTTCGGGCGCAGCTGGCAAGTTGGATCGGCGATCTCGCAGATTTTGCTGATCCCGCTACGCCACAATGGTGCGCGTGCCCGGATCTTCTGGTGACTCGGGATTTCACCGTGAGTCCCAAGAAGAAGTTCGAGTGAAGAAGGAACAAGGGGATCAAGTGGCATCGGAGTTGGGATCGACGACGACGCTGCTGAATGAAACAAGATACACGGATCGGTAGAGTGCAAAGAGGACCTCTGTCGGCGGAACCGAGGTGGATCCAGACATGGATCCAGAAGAGAAACCTCAACCTCCTCCACAGGTCCCTTCGGGGACCCCGGTGGATCGCGACGCGAGTCAAGATCCACCAACAAAACAAACCAAGGCTAGCAAGGATCGGTATGCGTTCGCTGATTCACCAGTTAACTCGGATGCCTGCTTCTTCTCCTTCGACAAGACCAAGCCGAAGGCGCGCACGAAGATGAAGGCCCCGGATCCGGAAGACGAAGATCCGAAGCCACCTGCTCAGGATGGATCCGAGGCAGGTTGGATCCACCACCACGAGAGGCAACTACGTGGTTTCCTGACTCTGGATCCCATCATGCAGCAGTTCGGCGTGAAGCAGATCGGAGACCTGCAGGGACCCCTAGCGCTTCCGGCGCCTGCCAAGCGCCCAGGGATCCTGCCCGAGATGGAGCGCCTGATGCAGCTGCTAAGGGATGCTGGTCTCGTGGCTGGATCGTTCGACGCGTCAGTGATGTACGAGATCGACCCAATTCAACTCCGTGCTACGACAGAGATGCTGTTCAACCGACTGAAGGTGTTGGTGGGCGAGATCCAATCGAAGCCGGATCCAGCAATCCCAGATCCAAGATCGCCACAAGCTGGATCCACAGGAGGCCGAACGTCGTCACCGTACGTGTCCGCTGCGGAACTTGGATCGGATACATCATCGGAGCCGCGGCGCATGTCACTTGGACCTTCGGGAGCCACGATGTTACGCGCTCGAGCCCAGATCCAGCGTGAAGCAAGCTCACAGCCTCAACCGCAGCTTCGATCCAAGAAGCAGTCGGCTCCATCGGTGGATCCAACAGCTACGGTATCAGGATCCGACATGTCCACTGGCAGACTGGAGTCGTTCTTCCAAGCAGCCATGAGCAGGTTCTTGAAGGAGCAAGGCGTGCCAGTCCCAACGCAGGCGCCGGAGGCGGTGCAGAATCCCGGATCCCAGGATGTGGAGATGGAGTCGACTGGTTCGTCCGATCCGGATCAACACTGGGAATACGATCCAGATGACATCGACTTCCCGGCCCCAGCTCGTGCTACAGTGGCCACCACCGCGACCGGATCCACAGGCGCAGCCTTGATCCAACGAGTCCGGATCTCCGCGATCTCGGATCTGAAGGAGTTCTCAGGGAAGGACCAGGATGAGGACCGAGCGAGAGCTTGGATCAGTAAAGTGAAGTCTGCGTTCCTGCGTGACCAAGCCCCCGACGAAGAGAAGTGTCTGACCTTCGCGGATCTTCTGTCTGGATCGGCAAGAAACTGGCATCGCCAACTGCCCCGATCCACACGCAACAAGTGGCCGGATCTGCTTCGCAGCTTCCAGACTCAATACTGTGGATTGGGGATCTCCGTGGCTCGCCAGTATTACCATGCCCGCAAGCGCTCTGACGAGTCTCCGCTGGATTACCTGTACCGACTCAATGTCGCCGGACTCCGCGCTCGACTCAAGATCAAGGATGGTGGATCCAAGGAGAAGCGTGAGCATGTGGATCATTTTATTGAAACTTTGGGCGATCAGGATCTAGCAGATCGGCTGACATTACTCCGGCTACCGGATGCTGACGAGCTGGAAGAAGTCCTGCGGGCACTGGATCGGGCGAAGAATCGACAGAAGAAGTCCGCGTATGGATCCAGCAAGTACCGGCAGAAGGCCCCCGCGACGCCTGCACAGGCCGCTCCGGCTAAACATGTGCGTGCGATCCAGATCCAACCTGACTCCGGATCCGAGTCTGGATCCAGCGATGGATCTGACTCCGAGGGCGAGGAGTATCGCAGGATCTACCTGTCCGCCGCGCAAGATCACGCGAAGCTCACGGAGGAGGAGCCGAAGGTCCCCGATCGGAACCCGCCAGACCGCCAACAACAGGATCCAACAGCACGCGACCCAAGATCCAGGATCCACGCTGATGGATCCGAGCGCAGCCGCTGTACGCACTGTGGATCCAAGAGGCACTCGCAACTTGGCTGTTGGAAGCGCCTGACGTGTGAGAAGTGCGGCAAGAAGGGTCATCCAGGTGACCACTGCCTCTTCGTGTGCCGCGGATGTGGTGAGCTTCATGACGTGGGCCGATGCCCGATGGAGGAGTTCTACAACCAGATCCGCCAGTGGTTCAATCCAGCCAAGCATGCGGGGATGCTGCCAGAGATGGCGGAGAAGATGTTAAACTAGGACGCTCGCCGGGTTGGAATCCGGTACGAGCCGAGCGTTCTAGGTATTGCATCTATGCATATGTGAACAAGACATCGACAGATCCAGTTAGCAAACGACAGGATCTACGCGGTAATACATGTGATCTTCATGGGAAACGTACTGCCATGATCTCGAGTTTCCGGCAAGCTGATGACTACACCAGATCCGACGCGACAGTCGAGGTGGATCTGGATCCAGAAGTTCGCCAAGGATTTTGGAAACACCGAGATCCAGAGCAGTGGTTCAAACCAGTGGAAGGCGAAGACACCTCGGGATCCAGATCCAGGCGTGTCGCTGCAAGCCGGCGGATCGAAGATCCAGGATCCCCGTATCTCCTACCGGGAGAGTCGCGAGGATACTGGAAGCAACACTCGCCAGACAAGTGGTTCCGTCAGGCCAAGATCCACGGCAAGATCAACAATGAGAAGGCGATCTTACTCCTAGATACCGGTGCCGAGGTGTCCATCGTGGACACCGCCTTTGCTCGTAAGGTTGGGTGCTACATCGACAGGAGTCAGAGCCAAGAGTGTGTTGGGATCGGAGACAACGTGTACACAACGGAAGGCAGAACTCGGATCAAGATCACATTGGGTGGATACCTGGTGTATTTCTTCGACATTTGGGTTGGAGATCTATCTGGCCAAGAGGCGATCCACGGTATGGACTTGATGGTCCCGGCCGGGATCCGACTGGATCTAGCTGACGGGACCCTCTGCCAGCCTGACGAAGTCCGGATCCAGCTCAGCGGACCCCGTTCGCTCTATAGCGACAAGGCGCAGTCGGTAAAGCTGGATCGCTATCTCCAGCTTGGGATCGGAGAGTCCGCAGAGCTACCTACACGACTGCGAGGATCTGGATCGGAACATGACAAGCTTTGGGTTACACGAGGAAATCGATGGGTGCCAACGGTGATCAAGGGTCCAGGCAAGACACGCTACCTTCGGATCACGAACATCGGCGAGAAAGAGTTTATACTGCACCTGAATCATCAAGTCGGAATGTGGCTCGCCGGCGATCGGGTGCCGCGGATCCAGGGTTACGTGTCCGTTGGATCCCGTCGCTATCTGGAATGGCAAAATCTCGCGCTGCAAGCCACGACGGAGGCTGGATCCGCGGAGGCGGCATCTCCAGAGACCCCGATCGGGTCGATGGTGGAACATCCTGAGTACCCGACGCCGCGCGGAATATTGCGGAGGCCGGATCCAAGCCAAGTCCGACATGCGGAGACAAGATCCAGAGGTGCCGAGAGTGGACGGGGCAAGTCGCCGCCGGATCCACCCGATCAGTCGACCGCCAGATCCATAGCCAGGACACCGGGTGTGGCCCAGTTGCAGGCGTCAATCAAGGCGCCGACAGGAGATCAAATACTCAGGCCGACCGCAGACCCAACGGATCTAGATCCAAGCGACAAGGAGATTATGGGAGTCAACGTTCCAGATCCAGACGAAGTTCCTGCTGAGCGCCAACCGGATCCAGATCCAAGTGTCGATCGGAGAGTCGACGACGCGGTGGGACCAGACGATGGATCGACAAATCGAGATCCAACTGGTGACACGCGGAGTTGCGAAGAGGCGCTGGATCCAGATGATGTGGAACAGGCGGTCCATCCCGTTGTCACATCGGGTGGTAATCACGGAGAGACAGGGGGCGGATCTGCAGATTCGACAGATGGTGTTACGGGACAGGTCATGGATCCAGTGGAGCCTACAGTTTCGGATGGTGAGATGGGACGATGTGCGGATCCAGATGGCGAGACGGTGCAGGAATCAGGTCCGACACCAGATCCGACTGTCAACGTAGATCCAACAGCTACCGAAGATCCAAGGTGCAATGACTCGGATGCGGACGACCAAGTCTGCTATCATGAGAGTGGGGATCTACATGCTGAAGATGTTGAAGCAGAGATGGCGGTGCTGCCTGAAGTCACCTCGACAACTGACGAGGTGACTATTGAAGACATCCAAGTGGGAGATCCAGATCTGAACACGGCGGAAGAGATCGATCAACTGCGACGACGGATCTGGAGGCGCCGACATCTGCTGATTGGCAAGGGCAACGCGCTGCCGCCTGCAGCACGAGGAGTCGTATGTGACATCGATGTTGGTGGTGCGAAGCCTATTGCCCAACGAGTGCGCAAGGTAGCCCCGCAATACCAAGAGAAGCTGTCGGATCTAATCAAGGGGCTGCTCGGAGCCAAGATCATCCAGATTTCGACTTCACCGTGGGCGTCTCCAATTGTAGTGATCATCAAGAAGAATGGCGTGGACATACGTTTGTGTATTGACTACCGACTGGTTAACAGTTTGACTCGGCTGATGGTCTATCCGATGCCCCTGATCAACGATCTTCTTGAGGATCTGGACAAGGTGCTTTGGTACTGCTCCTTGGATATGGCCAGTGGATTTTGGGTAGTGACGATGACGGATCGGGCTCGTGCGATCTCCGCCTTCATCACCCCGTTCGGGCTGTTCGAGTGGAACCGGATGCCCTTTGGATTGAAGAACGCGCCCCAGATCTACCAACGGATGCTAGACAACGCACTGTACGGATTCACTCGGATCCCACGTCTAGAGGATGGATCTGGATCGGAGCCGAAACTGGGATCCAAGCAGGGATCCGGATCGCAAGCGCTGGATCTGGATCTGAAGTCGGGAGAACCTGAAGATCCTGGCAAACCATCCGTGCTGGGACGCCGGTCCTACATCGACGACATACTGGTGACTGGAGGATCCTGGGAGCATCTGTGTGAGCGTGTTGACGCATTACTCGACGCGTGTGACAAGTGGAATCTCTCCATCAGCGTGGTGAAGAGCTTCTGGGGCAAGAGTAAGGTGGAATATCTCGGCCATCGCGTGTCAAGCGCTGGACTGGAGGCGAATCCCAAGGATCTCTCGGCACTGACGGATCTGCCCTTCCCGGGCACGCTTAGATCCATGCAGTCGTTCTTGGGTAGTTTGAATTACTTCAGCCGGTTTATGGAGGACTACGCGATCTACGCTGCGATCCTCTATGAACTACGAGAAGTGGACTATGCCGCGATGAGCAAACCGGAGAATCGACGCCGGATCCAAGCAGTGATAACCTCCACAACTCCAGATCCAGCGGAACAAACTTCGTCCGACGCGGCGGATCTAGACACGCTGGATCCCGACTCTGGATCCGCCAAGACTTTGAAGCAGAAGACTTTGGATCTGGAGGCGAACGATCCAAGCAGTGTGGATCCGCGTTGGGTTCGTGCTCATCGGGCATTTGCCAGGCTGAAGGACAAGATGGCGACAACTCCGATCCTCCGACACTTCGACTCAGATCTGTTGCCGGTGGTGGTTGTGTATGCTAGCGAGTGGGCGATCTCAGCTGCCCTGATGTAGGAGCACGACGGGATCCACTATCCAGTGACGTTCACCAGCCGCACCCTGAAGTCAAACGAGCTTAACTACGGCGTGGTTGAGAAGGAGGTGTTAGCTCTGCTACGGATCCTGGATCTGAGCTACAACATGTTGGTTGGACGCCCGATCCGAGTCCTGACTAGACATTCGACGTTGGCCTGGTTGTTCAGATCCACAGGCCTGCAAGGGCGACCGGGACAGTGGGCAGCTCTGCTCTCGCCGTGGACCCTCGAGATTATGAAGTGCACGAAAGGTGAAGACGAGATCCTGGGAACTCTGGCGGCTAGTATCACGCCTAGATCCAAGGTGGATCAGGCGTTGATCGGGATCGCACCCAAGAAGGAGCCACGACGTAAGATCCAAGCGCCGATCCCAACAGTCCGACCTGGAGAAGAGCTACACGTGGTCAGCTTTGATGGATCTGCCCGTGTCAAACGTGGTGGAGGCGCCTACAGCGCGATCCTGTGGAAGTTGCCTGAATGGATCGTCGTGAAGGCTAGATCCGGCTATGCTGAAGGGTTGACGGTTAACGAAGCAGAGTATCACGGACTTCTCCTATGTTTGGATCTGCTCGAGGGCGAGGCGCAAAGGCGATTGATGATCTGCGGGGACTCCAACTTGGTGGTCCGCCAGGTCCGAGGTGAGATCGACTGCAAGGCACCGGGGTTGACGCTTCTGAGACAGAAGGCCCTGGATCGGCTGCGGATCTGGCCTGACCATGAGCTGGTACACGTAAAGCGCGATTGGAACGGCAGCGCTGACAGCCTAGCCAGCGCAGCGCTTCAGCGCCAAGCTGGGATCATGGTGGAGGACGAGGTGGATCTGCAGGATCTAGTTACGCTGAACCGCCTAGACGAGATCCTGGTTGTAAAGCGTGAAGAAGAAGCCTCCATCGCTCGTGTCTCACCCGTGACAACCCGGGCTCGCGCCAGATCCAGATCCAACCCGAGTGTATTGCGAGAGGAAGTAGTGCGGGATCTCCGAATCGCACGGATCCGCCAAGCGCAGGACGAGGAGGCGTGGATCTCCGGCCTGAAGAGGTATTTAGCCGGCAAGATCCAAGATCTCAGTCAAGAAGAGGCTAGATCCTACGGTGCTATTGCGATGGACTACGAAGTGGATCTCAACGACCTGCTGTTTTATTGCCCTCCTACGAAGAAAGTGGAGGCGGATCGCGATGGATTGATGAGGTTGGTGCTGCCGGAGACACTGCAACAGGATGTTCTCCATCATTACCGTGTCAGCCTCGAAGGAGGTCACCAGGGGATCGGCCGCACCTACCAGCGGATCCGGGATCGCTTCCACTGGAGAGGCTTGTATCGGAGTGTACAACGCTACGTTGGAGAGTGTGTTGATTGTGAGACTGGCAAGGGGCGACCTACGATCCAAGGAGAGTCGCCCGGCAATATACAAGCCACATACCCGTTTCAAGTTATAGCGATGGATCACATACCGTCGCTGCCCAGATCCAACAAAGGTAATACTGAGTTATTGATCTGGGTGGATCTGTTCACGGGATACGTGATCGCGAAGGCCAGTGACTCCAGAACAGCACAGACAATAGCTGAATCCTACGAAGAGTGTGTATTCCGACGGTTCGGTGCCAGCGAAGTGATCCGACACGATCGGGAGCCGGGATTCATGGCCGACTTTCTTCAGATCCTTCAACAGGATCCTGGGCCAGCGGCAACGTGCGACGATGGCTTACAGGCCTCAAGCTAACGGAACCGCTGAACGCATGGTGCAGACAGCTACTCGAGCTCTGAAAATGTATGTGCAGGATCTGGATCAGCGTGACTGGGATGACTACGCGGAACGTCTCACCTTCGCGCTCAATACCGCTCAGGATCGGATCCGCGGAGAGACTCCGTTCTACTTGGTGCACGGTTGGGATCCAAGATCCACCCTTGAAGCCACGATCCCCGTGGGTAGCACCCGCCGTCAGGATCGGGATCCAAGACGATGGAGATACCAGATCCAGCGCTATTATCAGCAGGCACGAGCAGAGGTGAACGCACGATTACGGGAGGCGATCTCAGACCGGGCGGATCGGCACAACGAAGAGATCCATCCACACCAGATCGAGGTTGGATCTAGAGTCTGGCTGTGCTTGGATCGCGTCAAGGAAGGATATGCCCGTAAACTGGCACACATGTGGCACGGGCCATTCCGTGTGGCAGAGAAGATCGGCGAATACGCAGTGCGGATCGAGACCCCAGGCACGGAGTACCGGTTGTTTCCCGTGGTTCACGTGTCCAAGCTTAAGTTGGTGAAGAGCTTCCCAGACCGACCGCAGATCCAGCTGACTGATGGTATTACCGATCGGTTCGACTTTGATGAAGCGCTGCTGCCGGAGGATAGCTGGATCCAGGATCTAGACGAAGGCGAGTACGAAGTGGAGAAGATTAGTGACATGAGAACTGGGAAACGCACTCGCTACGGCCGGATCCATCGTGAATTCTTGGTACACTGGCGCGGATATGAAGATCCATCCTGGGTTGATGAAGCGGATCTCAACTGTGGCGCTATACTACATGAGTTCTTGCGGAGCCGCACCAACCGGAACCGGTTCGGTGTGATGCAGTCTCACGAGGAGTAGTGGGGACTGCGGTCGCCTGAAGTGAGCTGGTCACTTCGGGTGGAGAATGTGGTGATGGATCTGCAAGGTGGTTGCTGATCGGTGGATGGGGAATTTTGTATTATGTGAATGGAATAACAAGGTGTTCGTCGCACTCGGACGATGTGGAAGAAAGAAGAATCTGAAGATGACAAAGGAACCTCGGCTGGATCTGGGGTCGAGTGTGATTGTGGATCTGGATCGCCAAGACATGTGGCATGGATCTGGATCTGCAGGTTCGAGCTGTGATGGGATTTAAAAGCTGGATTGGAAACGAAGAAGAAGACATGGATGGAAGCAACATGATTATCGATTACAACATGCAGGAGTACATCCAGTTCCTAAGCACTCAGTTCAACTGCAAGGACCTGTGGATCTGGATCTACTTGAGACCTGGCGCCGTGGATCCAGCTCTTACTGGTCGCCAACTGCCTGGTGTTCGACATGCCGGCAGCTCTTGAGAAAATGGAGAAGTTGGTAACTGTGCCCGCAGTGATGCCGTTGGTCGGCAACGACTACGGTCAGGAGGCGGTTGTGGTGAAGCGCAATTCTCGGAAATGTGTGAAGGCAAGTGATTGGGCGAGAGATGGATCCGGACTCAGATGGATCTGGATCCAGAATCAGATGGATCTGGATCTGCACCCAGATCCAAATGGGTTCAATCCAAGATGGGTTCAATCCCTTATCCAGGCGTAATCACGAGGCCGTAAACACAACACGACGAGCAAGCAGCTGACGCGCAATGAAGGTAAAGGGAGCCCATAGAGTCGGTAGGTACAGATGGGATGATAGGATCCACATGATGATAGGACTTTGGGATAGGAACGAGCTTAAGCATAAATCAGAAACGAATTTGCCTTGATCAACGCAAGTGCTTCCTCCCTCGCTTGGAAACGGGAACTACATTGGCCCTACGCGGCGTAGAGAGGTTAGCCGAAGCAGATCTAGTGTTGGTGGTAAGACTGGAGTAATACATTGGCCAGATCCAAAACCTTCCTAGTGAACTACTGTCAAGTGCGGATCCAAGATCCACCGGAGTTATCTGTTTGGCCGGTGCGTCCTTCGCTTCTCAACTGTCAACGACACCGTCATTGGAGGCGGCAAACACGACCAAGGAAGACCTGCGAAGGCAACGAAAAGGACAACAACAACCGAAAGGCAACAACCCGGCCGGATCCAGATCCAGGCCGCCAGATCCAAGTACAAGACTACTGGATTGGGAACTACTACTGCGAGCAGAGTGAAGATTTCCGCGCTGCTCCACCCACATCCCCGCGTCTCGCCCAGACTGCTCTGTCTTCAAGGCGCGGACGCTTCAGCAGACACCAGAGGAGCAGATCCAGCTCTACCGACGGGTACACAAGGTGACCAAGTTCAGCACACAGATCACGGATCATCGGGGGACCCCCTCCGTAAGTCGGTGTTCGGGCGCAGTTGGCAAGTTGGATCGGCGATCTCGCAGATTTTGCTGATCCCGCTACGCCACACGGTGATAACATATGGGAGAGTTAAATACGCCTCTGTGAGCGAAGCAAAGCCACGCGAGCCAGTGAGCTGAGAAGTGGCATCAATCTGAATCAAACCCGAGTTGTACGAGCCCTGGTTGCCATCATAGACGACCGAAATGGTCTTGCCCTTGCTCACATCAATAGGGGATTCGCTCTTGAGAGCACTCTGGAGAAGATACGCGTCTGTCAGTTGAGTTACGTCAGACATATTGTTGGAAGTATATGTCATCTGATATACTCAGCCCGCTGAAAAAATAATTAAATGGAATACGTGAAGGGTATTACATCTGATCACGATCTACTAGCTCTAGCGAAACAAATCGGAGTCAAAATCGATGGCATATACGAGCTTTCAGAGATCAAGTCTTCACTCCCCAAGAAGGGTTCCTATTTGGTCCTATTGCGTAAAAATCCTGGAGTGGGGCATTGGACTGTGTGCCATGATAGTAGTTATTTTGATTCAATTGGCGTCCCCCCGCCGACAGTATTAGGAGATCTCCCATATTTTGATAAACAGATCCAAGCTTCAACATCTGAATATTGCGGAATATGGTGCCTCCTTTGGCTATACTGCCGCCAGCATGGGAAAATGCACCTAATGGATAGATTCACCGATCTCGATATCGATGTAATTTAATTTTCTGAAATTTTAAATCCCTATCTATCTATAACGATGTACAAGGAACTATCTATCTCGAGTGCTATCCCTGAGAAGCGTCTTCGCGCAGCGGTCAAGTCTGGCAACCTATCCCTGACTAAGGCTGATCTAGCTGGCTCTGGAGCAACGCTCCATCTCCACCCTGAATCGTACGATAAGGTTATGCGAGCCAAGAAGGCCGGCCGAGGCTCTCGTATTAAAATCACCAAGCATGAGATCGAATACCCTATGGAGGTCAAGAGCGGCTCTGGTATGCATGGAGGGAGTATTTGGAGCAAGATCTGGAGCGGTCTTAAAAGTGCTTGGAAGCCCGTAATCAAGCCAGCACTAAGCGCGGCGGCGGATGGTCTCGCTACTATGGGATCGGCATATGTAGCCAGTCATGGCAAGGATCCTGCTCTTGTAGGCGTAGCTCGTGGAGCATTGAAGCGCTTTACGGGCATCGTAGTTGCTGAGGAGGCTAAACCCACTCGTCGCGGATCGCCGGCCAAAGGTAGTCCTGAGATGAGAGCCAAGATGGCTCGCCTTCGTGCGATGCGCAAGGGTGGTAGCTCTAAGCGCGCAGGAAGCTTTAGATTGAGTTAAAAAATATAAGCTGACTTACTTTTTTTGTCTCACGATCAGGCTGATCAGCATATTGGTATCATTTAGCTTTGCAAACCGTCCTTCTTGATTAACAATTGTTAGCGTGATGCTAGCGTATGATCCATTCGGAACATCAACCCAGCAAAACTCGTTTGGCTGATAGCTCACGAGCTGACCGATCGTGGTCCCTGCGGTGTTGAAAATAGTCAGAATATCATCAGGAATGCAATACGGATTCGATACCAGCGAGCATCGTAGTTGGTACGAACTAACTGGATTGATCTGAGGAGGAATCGGAGATAGAATCGATTGAAGCGTATATAAGCTCTGACTGGGAGTCGTTCCTAGTGGGAACCCAATGATTTTGCCAAATTCCTTGTTGTCGATGACCAATTTTGGTACATAGCTGAATCCAAGCGGCAAACCGCTTCCGCTGCTCGAGTAGAGTCCAGACGTCGGGCGTGTCCATCCCGCGGGAAGGCTCGTAGGAACCGGCGAGAGATCTACTTGACAGCTGTAGTACGTAGGATTCTCGGAGATATTGACGTAAAACACGTTATCTCCATCAGCATTGATTAGATAGGCTCCTGCTGAGATCATAGCTGATTGCATAGCTGCGTTGATTGCTGAATAACTGTAGTATCCGCTCGGAAGTACGACTGATACGGTACTGTATACGTTTCCAGTGGGCATTGAGATCTTGAAGGAGTTGTTTTCATATGCGGACGAGTCAATGTTGAACTGGCTGTTGTACATATTGATTGAGTGGATAGCAAGCTCGCTATTAACAAACTCAACGCTGCTACCGGGTGCCGTAGCCGTTAGAGACGATGTGTTGCGATGATAGAGTGATGATGCTCGACATCTTGGGGTTTATATACTAAATTGAGATAATTGTAATCGAATATATAAATACAGGATTGTCCCCGATGAAAGGCTACGTGTATAAGATCACCAATGATGACGAAAGTATCGTTTATATTGGGAGCACAACTCAGCCGTTGTGGAAACGATGGAGCGCTCACAAATCTGCCTACAAGCGCTGGGTAGATGGAAAGGGCCCCTCATGTGAGATCTATGACCACTTCAAAGCTCACGGACCTGATCAATTCCATATCGAGTTGATAACGGAGCATGACATTGACAACCGCAAGCAGCTTCTTGAGTTCGAGCAACTCGTTCTCGACAGAAATATAGGGTGTGTGAACCAAAAGCGGGCTGAGAGAACCGATGAGCAACGACGCGTCTACAATAAGGCCTTTAAGGCTGAAAACAGTGAGAGAGTAAGAGAATATAATCGCAAGTATCACGAGGCCAATAAGTCCCGTATTAACGAAGCGTCTAAACAACGAGCGAGGGAGCGAATAGTATGTGAATGTGGAGCAAATATTCGCTGAGCGGGAAAGGCTGAACACAAACGCTCAACAAAACATCAGCGTTGGGCCCAGCAACAAGCTTAGGCTTTAAGCTTTTTTTTTAGTCGCTGAAAGTAATCGCGTTTTCATTGAAATTGTATCTTAGAACGCTTCTAACGTAATCTACGGTCAAACACTGTCCTTTCTCTTTAGTAGCCTCGTTGTATGCTCTAATTAGCTTCTCAAGTGTTAAACCGGGAATTGGGAAATCAGCGATGACCATCTTCAGATCCCGCATGCTATTAGCCTTCAGGATCCACAAATATTCTGAATTCAAGCGAATTAATTTATCAGTTGCAAACCATGAATGAGTCAAGAACATTGTTGATAGCCGCTTATGCCGGCCGCGAATGAAGTAATGACTGAAGATATTTTTTTGGAGCTTCTTATCCGAGCTGTAGTCATCTATAACAACCAATTGAATGCCTCCTCGAGGGTCTTTCTGAATATCATCAACACTTGGAGGAGTTGACGGATCATAGACCGTAATGTGGCCAGCTAGCTTGTCTTTCATATATGAATATAGCTCTTGATCTGGGTTGCGTGCGATGATGTGTAGATAGCTGTAAACGTTAGGACTGCTTTTAATGATATGGTAGCATAGATTCGTCTTCCCGGCATTGCTGGGCGCTAGAATGATTCCGCGAAATAGTTTTTTGATCCCGAGTTGCTTAATATCACCTAGAGAGTCTGTGCGGTACTCTTTAGGGAGAGAAGCTCCCCAATTGTCGATCTTTTTGGCCATCATATAGTATATCTTCTGAGATATATAACTCTCCAGCACAAAATGGGTTTTACGGCTCGGCCTCCTAGTCAAGAATCGAATATTTTCAATCCAAGCTTCTATGCACTGAGCACAGATGCGCTCAGTCTTGAAATGGCTGATTCGTTGTATCTCAGCAAGACTGACTATAGAATTAGCTACCTATCGAATATCACGATGGGGACGGCATCTCCGATGTCAGCGCTAGTCTTGGATTCTAATCGCGATATCACTAATATCAATTCGATCAGTTGCAGTTCGTTGAAGCTGAACGGCTCTAGTGTTGATCTGAGCAGTCTATCGCTACTGAGCGCAAGCCCAGGAACGGCAAGCAACGGCAAGGCTCTCATCGTAGGATCTAGCGGTCAAATTGCGGGGTTGTCATCGCTTACGGCTACTAATCTTACAGGCACTCTACAGACCGCATCGCAACCTAATATCACATCGATTGGTACTTTATCGAATCTAACAGTTTCCGGAGGCATCACAGGTACGCTACAGACCGCGGCTCAGCCTAATATTACATCGATTGGTACTCTAGCATCACTTACGGCTACTTCGATCACGGGGACGCTACAGACAGCCGCTCAGCCTAATATCACGTCAGTTGGAACATTAGGATCTCTGATCATTAATTCTGTATTCAGTAAAGGATTAGCTATCCAGAACGATTCTACTACGAGTGCAGCGAGTCTCAATCTTGTATCATTTTATCAGATGGAACAAGGCGTTAGAGGCTCGGCTAATGCAACGGCCGCTAATACCTACTTTTGGCGTTTTGCTAATACTGATCGATTACTGATGGATATTAACGGCAATATTAATATTAGTGGAAGTACCATTAATGCTTCATACAAACTAGATGTAGCCGGAGCTATTCGCGCAACGTCTTTCGTGCAAGGCTCTACGACGTATGATCTAGCATTGGTTCCTAGGCTATCATTGACTACTCTAGGTACTGTAGAAGCCAGCAAAGCACTTGTAGCTGATGCTAGTTATGGTATTACTGGTCTGAGATCGCTCACTATAGTTGGATCAGGACTCTCGAAGAGTCTCGTGATTCAAAACGATACGACAACCTCATCAGCCTCTTTGAATTTTGCTAGCTATTATCAAGCAGAGGTTGGAGTGCGAGGTTCAGCTAATACTTCTGGGGCAAATCAGTTCTTTCTCAAATATGCTCTCTCAGACCGTCTGATTATGGATAGCAATGGTAATATCAACATCGGAGGAATCAGCATTAACACTAGCTACACACTGGATATCTCGGGTGCGCTGAACTGTTCTAGCCTAACTATCGGAGGAGTCTCTATCTCTCCGCAAACGAATATCCTATCGATTACGCCTGGAACGACCTTCAATAGCACGACTCGTGCGTCTGATTTCAACTTAATCATCCGTAATCAAACCGCTACTACTGGTGCTCAGGCTGGTATATCATTTACAGTTGATGATACTGACCTTACTATGATAACACCTTCTGTTAACCTATACACTACACGAACGGCAACTTCAACTCAGGCGGGATTGGCTGATTTTGCTATCAGTACTCGATCAGGAGCTAATTGGCTATCACCAATGACTGAACGCATGAGAATCACTCAGGCTGGCTATGTTCGTTTTGGATCAACTTCTAGTACAGCTAAGATTGATATTACTTCTAGTGCAAATCTATTATCCGGGAGCTGGCAAAGAGCTATGAGAATTGCAAATGACCAATCAACGCCGATTGAATTCGAATTGCAAATTTACAATTCAGCCGCGGGTGGCACTGACGGCGTAGCTCTAGGTACTACTACTTCAGATCCTTTACGTCTAATGGTAGGAAACACAACGCAGTGCTACATTAACTCTTCGGGGCGTCTAGCAGTTGATCTATCTAATTGGAGACCCGAAGGTACGATCCACGCATCTGGAGCCATCTGGAGTAATTATGGTTTTCATTGCAAATCGAGCTCAATTAGTCCCATGTACCGTTGGGCTAATTCAACAACTTCTTATCCGTGCATAGGCAACCACGTCAACGCTAGCGCCGGTATCAGATTTGCAACATGTGATGGCAACTGGGTTTATAACGGATACGCTCCTTGCTATGGGGGAGCTTACACGAACAGTTCAGATCGACGACTAAAAAAAGATATTGCTGATCTTCCTTATGGTCTTGATTCGGTTATGAAAATGAAGCCGCGTCAATTTACTTGGATTAGTGATGATAAGCGTGCTATTGGTTTCATTGCACAGGAAATGATTGATATCGTTCCTGAGCCTGTATACGTACCGGAAGATTCTGATGAACTCAACCCCGATGGAACGCCAAAAAATGGTTGGGGTGTTGATTATGCATGCTTGACATCGATTCTCTGCAAAGCTATCCAAGAACTCAAATATGAAGTCGATCAACTTCGAGCAATCATCGAGAAATCGTAAAAAAACGCGTTCTATTTTGCATTTGTACTTTTCGGGATGTTGATCACTGAATTCGATCTCCCTCCAAAAAAATATTTTGGGAAACATCCCCGATTTTGCTATTTTACAAAAAACGCGTTGTAGAGAGCGAAAGTTCTACTTTTTTGGGGTTCCTTGTAAGTCCAAACGCTAGAGCCTTGCTTGGCAGGTTTGAACACAGTGTCCGCCTCTGGAGCGTCTTTAACAACGAGTTTCTCCATGAGCGATTTCCGCTCCTTTAGATTGTTCTTAGCCTCGCGTTGATATGCATTGCGAGTATCGATGATCTTTGTTGGGATGAACAGTACCATATTTATACAATAGCGACGAGAACTTGCTTGAACTCATCATCAGAAATTAACTTTGCGCTATACATATCCACAAGTACTTGCTTGAGCTCTCGGATGAGAGCTGGGTTATCATTGCCAAGCATGACCTCTCCCTTGAGCTTCAGATACTCTTGCTTGAGTACATCCCGGGGATCCTTGATCGGATCTCGTAAAGCGTATTGAGTGTGTGTGATCCTAAGCAACTCGTGAAAAACGCGCTTGTCGTCCATCGACATAGAATCATACAGTTGCTGATCGATATTGCCATCAAACACGAGAGTCTTGATTAGCTTAGCTAGATCATCGCTGATCTTTCTCTGAGGACCGACCGTAGAGCGGTTTGGGTAGCATAACTTCAAGAGATTCTCGTTGAGTTTGGGGAGATGCACAAATTTTGTCCCAATTCGCTTGTATGCAAGAGCTGACATAGTTCCCGTGCCCTCTAGCTGAGCCAGGTTGTATCCTCGATTCGAATGATATTTGATCGGATTGCCTTCCTTATCTCTGAGATCCTTGTGGATGTATCCGGCTCCCTTAAGGCCTCGTCCACTGACAGCTGCCGGCTTCATCTCCAGATCAGCCATTTGCATTGGTTCATCACGATCAACTGTGAATCCATAGTATTTCAGAGTCGATTTGACATCCCTGAGATTGTTTCTGAATCTATGCTCATCGATTTTATCGGGGAACTGGTTGTAATATTCGATAACCGAGTAAAGATAATAGATGATATCTTCGAATGTAGCCTTCCAGATAATTTTGCTATCATCAGCGAGACGCTCATCATCTCTACTAGCAGTAGGAGGGTTCTTCATTTTATAAACGTTTGCATCCGCATCCAGGTAATGGTTCCGTAGCTGCAGGGTTCCTCCCTTCTTTGTATTAGTAACGGAAGGAGGAATCATCATCTTGACCAGCCATGGGTTGAGCCTATAAAGATTTCTCACATTGTTGCGATAATCTCCGTTAGAATTGATCATTAGCTCGTTAGGAGGACCTACTCGGCTCAGCTTGAGAATGTTCTGACGCTTTGTTTTAATATCGATTCCGGAGACAGCGCTATCTTCTAACGGGCGTTTGGGTGGTCCTCATTCTCCCTTCAAGCCATATGTTTTTATATCAAAAGCCTTCTGCTGCTGTTGCTTTTTATACAGCTCATCCATTCGACTAAGAGCAGCAAGCTTGCGCTCATCTACAGCAGCAGGCGCAGGTGGTTCAGCTGCAGGTGGTTCACCCGGAAAAGCAACCATACCGTCGAGAGCGCTGGTATCAACGTCCTTAGGCATAATGCCCTTGGATTTCAATATCCCTTCAATATTGTGTCGCGTTTCCGCCCAATCAATGTCATTTCTTACGTTTTTTTCGCTCTGGCCATATACTCGCTTGCGCCCATGTACAAATCGAAGGTTAAGCTCGTGATCG
The DNA here is from genome assembly GCA_016169955.1 of Phytophthora vignae f. sp. vignae. Classification (NCBI taxonomy): domain Eukaryota; phylum Oomycota; class Peronosporomycetes; order Peronosporales; family Peronosporaceae; genus Phytophthora; species Phytophthora vignae. The sequence continues at coordinate 98,166 of JABJUM010000083.1, read as the reverse complement.
AGATAGTATGTGGTATTACCTTTTTTGGACATCGAATTGAGAACGGGATGTAAAGTCATGGCTGCCATCTCTGGATATTTCTCAAACAAGCTTTTAATTCTATTCATATGCATCAAATTATCCGTGATGGTAGATATAGGACTCAGAGGATCTGGAATTGGAGCATTGTTCAATGCAGTATCAACGCGCATTCTATCTTCTTCTGAAAAAACACTATTATCAACAACTGTATCAGCAGATGCCTCAGACGTAGTTGCATTAACTGCTGTAGCTGTCCATACAGAAGCCGTAGATCCTTGTGGGATGCTAGCTTCTGTCTGAGTTTCTGTACTAGCTGTTGGCTTTAGAAAGGCAATCTGAGATGCCTCGTTATCGGCTGCCCACATCGTCTCTGCATATCTATTGTTGAGATGATGTTCAATAGCAAGTTCGCGTTCGGCTTCACGCAAGAGCTCTTGACGCTTGCGCTCTCTTTGAGATAGGGATGTGAATGATGGAAACATCGTTCTTATGTGATATCAGATATCGTTATGGCAAAAAATATGAATTTTTTAGAGATAGTAGGAATTTAGCATGGAGTTTTGCTGGTCGCGCTTCCAAGGAGCAGTTCTTAAGCCGTTCATGCCATCCATCGTATATGGATGAACCAGAGCGTTTCTCCTATTCAATAGAGAGTCATACTCATCAAGAATGAAAGTAATATCCATATCAAACAGCTTCTCCACAGCTTCTCGATGATGGGGATTGTCGATAATCGACCGAAACGGTTTACCAGCTCCTCCGATCTTGATCAGCTCAGATTTGTAGAAGTCGAGTCTTTGGATATCGTTGATTTTCGTGGTCAGATTGTTTGTTATCTCAAGATACTTGCGTACTCTTTAATGCATTTTTCTGAGCTCTTTTTTATACATAGCAATTTTCGCATCCTTATCATGCTGGGCACAATACCCACTCAGTAGAGGGTATCTAGAGCACTGTACATTGTGTTTAGTGATTGCCTTGCAATTCATCAGAATATTGAGCAAGGCTCCGACGTAGGCAGAGTTTTGCGACTCTACCAGAGTATTGTGATTTATATATATACTAGATCAGATAAAAAAATGGCAGATGATATTAAATATCTGGATATTAATCTGTCGGATTATGCTGGCATATATGACAATAGCAGCATTGAGCTGGAAGCAGAGAGACGTGCTAGACAGGATGCTGATCTTGCTAAACGACGCGCCGAACGTCAAGCTGAGCTCCGAGACCTATGCAAACGCGCTGAGAAGCCTCGCGAAGCTAAATGCCCAGAAGATCTAAGATCGATCACGCTATAAAAAAATATTTTTTTTATTAGCTTGAGAATCCCCGACGTTGCCAGTTGTACAATTGTCCAGTGAAGACACCATGCAATAGCTTGTGGTGCAGAGCCTGACGCTCTGCCTGAGTCATACTCTGATAAACTGGATCCTCTTGGATCTTCTTCTCATATGCATGACGAAAGCTATTGACAGTCTGAGGCTTGTTGAAGATCTTCTCCGAGTTTCTAGCTACAGCTTTGGAGAAGGCTTCTCGCGTTGTAGAGATCAAGCTGACATCCTTGACCGGAGATAGCTGATAGATGAACAGATGCTCAGGCTTGCTACCTAGCAGTCGTCCGAGTAGATCAATCCAGTACTTGAGATAACGTTTGAGATGGACATTCTCAACCTCGATCGTATGCTTGCCAAAACTCTTCACATTTTTGAAATCGTTCATTATCAATCGGATACGGCCTCCGCGAAGCACTTGGATCCAGTTTTGTGTCTGATCTAGACGATTGACTGCGGCTGAGGTAATCTTGAGGGTGCTCCAATCCGATCGTAGTGCCGGCTGGTAAACATAGCAAGCAAGCATCATAGCGCGCTGTAGATCACGAGAAAACGAACGAATATTCTTGCGATCACTAGCAATGTCCCATTTAGCGAAATCATCATTGCTGATCTTTGCCACTTTGTGGCTGAGATCATACTCAGCAAATAGCTCGTGAATGTATTTCTCCAGCTGGAGAGTCATGCCATCAATGCTGAGATAGTTGATCTGCTGCTTATCCGTCGCTATAATATCCAGAGACTGCTTCTTGGACTTGGTGCGTGCTCGTACAGCTGCTGCTTGGAACTTCTGCCTAGCATCGGCTTCGACGATCTTTCCGGCTTTCGTATTGATCAACGCGATCACGTGGAACAGATATGTCTTGCGAGCCTCATCGTTCTTGGATTCGTTGATATGACGAATCACCTTGCTGTAGCTGTTCAGATAGCTCAGGTCTTCAGCATTTCCTCCGATATCGCGATATTGCTTAAACAGGAACGCAACACGATTCTTCAGAGTTGACGCAGCCACCTGCTTTCCGGCGCTGAAGAACTTCACAAAATCGTCGCGGGTTAGCATGGTAATTCAGACAGGAATATATACTAGTGGGAGAAATGTCTAAATGGGGACAAAAAAATATCAATCAGATTGTTTATTCGAACAGATCATCACGGCGGATGGTCTTTGCAATGATAGCCTTCATTTCGTCAATGGAAAGCTCGAATCCACGATGGCGGATGCCCTTGTACTGTTTGCGTCCAGCATGATCACCAAAGTATTTGGAAAGGATCTTCGATAATGACTTCAAGTTTGCATCAGGTCTCTCACCAACAGACTCTAGCCATTCATTGTATGTAGTCAGCATCTCATGGCATGAGTAAAAGGCCTTTGCGTCATGAGCGAACTGCAACTGAATGGGTGTGTGCTCTGTCTCGTTGTTGATGGAAGCGATGAGCCACTGAATGGGCTTCTCGATCGCAGCCAGCTTAAGCTCCTCCTTGGCCTTCGTAGTGGGTGCGCAGCGTTGCGGGTGGAAATCAGCCAGATCGATGTTCATCAGATAGTGGTAGAGATGGGTTCCAGCGTCGTTGGATTTAAAATCCTTTTGAATGGGAGCGAAGTGCTCCTTCTGCTTGCCGATGAATCGGCCAGATCCTCTGTAGAAAACAAATCGACGCATCTCAGTGCTGGCGCGGACTACGTAGTCGTTGTTCGAGAACATGATGATGTTGTTGTAGCAATCGCCCATGTAGGCATCGTGTCCCTTGCGCTCGTAGCGGCGGTGCTTCTCCGTAGTCAGATCCTTCACCACTTCCTGAGCTTTGTTGGCCTCAACTGATTTCCCTACCTTAGCGGCCTCGTTAAGCACAATCATAAGATTGCGCTCGAGCTGAGAGTTGAACTTGCCGGTAATAGCATCGATCGATGGCGTCTCGACGAAGTAGCTATCTCCGATGACATGATCTCTCCATAGCTCCATGACGAAGTTCTTCCCCAGACCTTCAGGGCCCATGACGATCATTGCAATCGCTGTTTTCAGGTGAGGAAACTGGACCATGTAGGCAAAGAGCTTGATTGTGAAGTCGTACAAGGCGAGATCGTCATTGCACCAAGCCTCTCGGATGTGTTTGAGGTACAGAGCAAAGCGATCCTCATCAACAACAAACTTAGAGTCATATTTGTGGATGAATCCGGTAAAAGTGTTGAACACTCGCTTGTCGGACCAATCGTATCCGAGCTTAGCACCGTACGGCATGAAACGAAGTTTGGAGTAGGCAATATTGTTCTGCCAGTAGATCAACATCTTCCAGATGGGTATGAAGTGAATCTCTTCCTTCTTCGTTTCTGGGTTGATGAGCTTGACAGGTAGCTCACCGGGAGTGTTGCTGATCGACTTGTATTTCAGATACTGATAATATACATCGTGAGTCTGACGATTGCCGTTCATTCGATACTGAAAGTTCTTGCTGATGAAGAACGAGTTGCCGCCATCAAGAATGAGAGCCCAATTGTTGTAAATGTACTTCATGGCCTCTTCGCCCGTCAGTGGCTTCTGACTGAGCGTCAAATAGTCAGAATAGCAGCATGGGTTATGAGCATCATGAATCGGAGGAACAACGTCCTTGTTGATAACTATATCCCACATCGGCAGCTGACGAATTGCATCATTAGTGCTCATGCGCTCAGACGTCTCTTTAGCCTTCTCGGCTTCTTTAGCTTTCTTAGCTTCCTCAGCCTTTGCAGCGCGGGTAGTAAGGGTCTTGGCAAACGATTCAATATCATCATCGGAGACCACATCAATCTCGTAGTCTTTCTGACCAGATTTGCCGAACCAGCGCTTGGCATTCATGTCTTCGTTGTGGGCACACTTCCACAGGGCAATCTCCTTAGCTTCGTTGAAGATCAACAGCAACGTGTTTGCATGGTCGTGTGTCCGCTTGCATTCAATGCAGAAGCTTGGGGCTGTGCATTTAACACGGAGAAAGTTGCCACGCGGCGAGTTTGCATACAAATCCATAGCAGTCTCGCTATAGACAGGAACGCGCTCCTCAGTGAGTTTGGCCAAAGCCTTTTTGATGAACTCAGAGCTAGAGTCCTCAAATGCCTCGCGATCGGACTGATTTGACTTGATTGGCAGTTCGTCGCTGAATTCATGGTCCTTGAGGCAATCATAGGTCTCTGTCAGATGCAGGTTCATCGACTGATCCTTAAACGTGCGGACGATCGTCAGCTGGTGCTTGCCCTTGCGGCCGCCAGGCAGCGAGAGAGTCCCGTTCTTGCGGTAGGGGTTCGTATCAATAGTCGAGCTGCCGCAGAGGAGTTCGCGGTACTCATCGCTCATAGTGAGCGTGGTTCCCAGACGGACTGTCTTCAAGGCTTTGACAAGAGCTTTGCACTCGGATACACGCATCGCAACGTTGGTGATCATGTGGTAGCTGACTTTCGTCTCCTCGTCATTGACTGCACGGCTGCGGCTAACAAGTGCGTAGTCAATCATCGACTCATAGCGCTCGTAATGGCCATCATACTCCTCGAGAGTATTGCACAGAGCGGTCATGACATCGCGGCAGATCATCTCTCCAACGCCAGCATCAGTGTTGCCATTCTCCTTCATGAGCCCGTTGTAGAACTCGGTCGGGATGATCTTCTCGATATCGAAGAAGAGCTTGATAGTCGGATCGCGGCCAAGAAACACCTCGTGGCATTCGAACTGGCAGTTGGTGTTGGCCTTATCGCTGTGGAAAAACTTGATGAAGGCAAACAGATCGACGGGGTTGTAGAACCAAACGAACGAGCGAGACTTCACGCGACCGTCGATATACTTATAGACCTGGAGCATGCGGCAGTTCATCTGACCATATGTGTAATCACCATTGGCTGTTAGCAGCTTGTAGGAGACATGCGCTTTGCCAAGCACCCACTTGTCAATCCAGTAGCTGTATTCATCTCCTTGGTGAGCGACCAGGCATTCAAACTCATCAAATATTTTCTTGATCGGGGCAATCTTTGTCTCCTTTACAATAGTAGGAGGAATCTGAACGAGGTTGTTGTTGTTCGGAGACATGGGGACTATATTCTCCTCAACAATTTCCTCGGAAATCTCAATTAATTCAGGCTCCTCATTTTTTTGCTCAGTCGGCTTCTGGTCAAGGAGCTGAAAGCACCATTCCGCCTTGCGGGTGCATTGCTTGCCAGAGGTCTTATTGATTCCGTTGCACATGACTGTGGTTCGATAGTATCGACGGGTTTGTATATACTAAGTCTGCCAAGTGTTAAAATAGAAAACTTTGTCATCCGGGCAAAAAAAATATTAATGAAGGTTAGTCGAGAGGGATTCTGCCTGCGCGTTTGAGTCTGTATTGCTTCTGACGGGCTTTGATCCCCTCTCGATGCTTGTCATCGTATTCCTTCTGGCGCGCTAAGATCTTCTCGCGATTAGCCTCGTAGTAGCGTTTCTTCGCCGCGATAATAGCAGCTTTGTTGGCTTGGTACTTTTCCGGTGAGTATGTCATTGTTGAGTACATATAACTTAGTATTCCATGTCTCAAATTAGGATAAAAAAATATGATCGCTTTCATCAATTGCAGTTTACGGCAATGCTCATAAGTTTAGATCGAGCATCCGGATTACCACTTACGAGCGTGAGTACGGAGTTGATCAGGGGGTCTTCTGACAAATATTTGAGTATGAGTGGCTCCCATTTTGTGCAGTTAGGGTCAGTCAGTCCATGATCGTGGAGATAACGGATAATTGCCTTTGTCGAGTCGATACCTCTACGTACATAATACTTGTACCAGTATCCAACTGCCTCGGTAGTGATTTCTTGTGGGATGGGTTCTTTGCCACGCATATTGCGGTATGAGTCCATCATAAGCTTGGCAACATTTTTGCCTCTAACAAATGCTTGAATATACTCGATGAAATCATACTTGCTGTTTTCTGGAGAAACAACGATGTATCCAACCGATTCGCCATCCATTGTGCATGCGTATGATGTACTAGATCGCAAACGTTTTATCCAATTGATTTCTCGCAGCGTTTCAGATTGCTTCCTAATACCATTACCCGAATCATGTTATTTTTGATGGTATCATCAAGAGTCAATTGAGCTTTGTTAGTCGCCTGATTCTTGTGTTGCCAGCAGTATCCATTGACGCGTCTCGCGCATCGCTTGCCGGATTTGTTGATCCCCATGCAGTTCATGTTTGCGTTGATTGAGTTGTATGCTCTTGGTGTGTATATACTAAGTCTGCCAAGTGTTAAAATAGAAAACTTTTCCTCCGGCCTTTATCGTATATTGTGTGCATCGGGGTTGTGTGTCTCCGTGGTGGTCCGTGCCCGTTTTGTATCCGAGTTCGGCCAGTAAGTGGCCCTTACGTGCCCATTAGTTCTATAGCGATTTCAAGGTCTAGAGAGTACGTAGTAAGTCTTATATCTTGTGTGCCCATGTGTCCTTTCTTTTTCTTTTACTAAAATAAAAAAATATATATAGTAGTAGTAGTAGTAGTATATAGGAGTACTACTAGAGAATATAGTAGTAAAATGGATACCGGTTTATTTACCCCTCAGCTACCGACCACTTTTTTACTCTGAGCACCAAATACTACCCGCACCCTCTGTACCAGGCTCTGATGCGGCGTGTCCGAGTGTCCGCACATTGGCCATAATGGGCGCGTCGCATGTGGAGCCATCTCAGGCGCTCTCGTCAGATCGCATTCTGGCCACTTTTTTATCCCTGCATATCTGATCCACAGCCTCTATAACCCCATAAGATCGCGATCGCACCTAAGCGCGATGGATCTCTCAATTTCAGAGCCTCTCCGAATCATTTCTGAAATTGAGAGAGATATGCCGCTACCTCGCGTGGAGTGAAGCGTCCGCGTTAGCGGATTGCAGCAGACAGCGGGAGAGATAGGTTTGTTGCACAAATACATTACGCTTTCAGTTCTACCATCCGCTCCAGTATTGTCCGTGTTGGGAAGATGTATTTAGAGTTTGTATAGTTGCGACTTTCTGTATATCTTACGGAAAGTCGCAACTTTCCGCGATGCTTGGAAGCAGACACTATCGAGAAGTAATCTAAAGGCGTCTCATGGCCTCCAGGATGGTCGTATTCCAAGTTGATCTCATTTGGCAGATGCGTTGCTCGATCACTGGTAGCCTGGGTGTCCGGTTCTTCGCCCTCTGCATCGACTGCAGCGGCGGCCGACAGGTAATTTCTAGTCAGCACGGCTACCAAATCCTCATCTTGGACCGAGCCTCCGAGCTCGGGGAACTGTTCGCCGTCACCCCAGTCCGAACTGCCTTCCGGTTCGCCCGAGGGTTCAGCGAGGTGCTGGCCCCCAGTTACTCCTCGGTCTTCGACATCCGCGTCGACTCCGACACCCGAATCTCCATCACTCTCGGTCTCCACCGAAGCTTCGGTACTAGTGCTATCGGTTTCCGCATGCACGGGAGGGAGCGCCACCGGATCATCACCCACTGGTGAGCTGTCGGCGACGAGTTGCTCCTGCTCCTCACGCTTCGCGATTGCACGTTCCCATTGTTCAGCACAACTCATGTGTCGACCTTGCGTTCGCGAGGCCTCGGGTGGCCGATGTAACACTCCGGCTGGCGACGCATACTCTGGTCAATCGACGGCCGAAGGTTGAGAGGCCAACCAATCGGCGTACGCATCGCACTCACGCTTGAACACCGTTTCATCTCGACTTCCGTCGTAGGCTAGTTTCTGCCAGTCCTCGTATCGTTCTGAACTGAGCCGAACGTAGCCTTCAGACTTCGGTAGATCGCCGATGGGCACCCACATCAGCATGGGCGAGTGAGCGCGGCAAACTGTGAAACGTTTTGACACGTTCGTCAACCGCACCCTGTCGACCCTGCCTCGTCGAAACTTCGTCACCGTAGGCAACAGAGACTTCGTGCGACGAACCCACACCTCGTGTGTATCCGGAGGTGGTTGTCGTCTCGGTACTCTGTACTCCGCGAACTCTCGGCTTTCGATGGTCAAGTCCTCGGACGGGCCGCCGTTGACATGTGGGCCTTCACCTTGATCGTTCAGCATATTCAGCGTCTTAATGAATGGGATGCTTACCTCGTCCGGCAACCTTGCTGTTGCATGGAACAAGTCCAATCGCACTCCTGCGGGAATCATGAAGTCGGTACCGAGGACCACGTCCACACCAGCACCGTGGTCCATGATCCACAACTCGAACTCGTACACTCTGCCAAGAGTCACTTTCACGAGGGCTCGCCGCTCGGTCGTCATGGTTCCTTTCGTAAACCCTTTGACCTCCATGCAGCGTCCGTGCCCTTGGATATCACGTAGCCGCAACTGCTTCGCAAACCTCTCGGAGACCACACTGACATTAGCCCCAGTGTCCAATAGAATCCTCGTTCGCGCATCGTTCACTGCGCCCTTGACCAGAGCTCTCATTCGAGCCCTCTTGTCGAACTTCTGCGCAGACCACCACCCCAACCTCTCACCCGGGAGTAACTTCGTCACCCCACTGGGCGTTCGGCCAGGGCGTCCTTCCTGCACCGCGCTTGAGACCCAAGCCTCGGTACCATCTTCATCTTCATCATCATCATCATTCAATCCACTTGTTACACCTCCACCGAGGGTTGCCCCTCTCTCCTTTTCATTTTCCATCGTCTTCACACATTCCTTGTCCTTGTCGTTCGGCCGTTCGCATTCGCCCACAAGTGCGTAGACGCAGTCTGCGTCTATTGTGGGCTCAGCTAACTGTGGCAGCCCGATTGGGACCAACCCAGTTTCAGTTGGCGGGCTGCCTAGTTTAAATTGCCACAGAAGACTAGGCTTTGGAGCTCAGGCGAGAGGTCCTTCTTGTCGGCCTTCGTTTTGATGAACGAAGTGAGGGCCTGCAGAGCTTCGCACTTGCCGATATCGTGCACTTGTTGGCACAGTCGGCACCGGCGGTAGCAGTAGTGGGCAGAATGTCCTGCCCCCCCCCCCCCCCACACACACACACACGCTGCGCAAGGTCCGTACTGACGCGGTCTGCCATCCCGGTGGTCTCGGCCAGAGTGGCGGTTATTCCAGTCGAAACCTCGACCAGGTTCGCCACCCCTGCGCTGACGTTGGTCAGGTCGAGCGTACGTCCCTTCCGCTGCTTGTCGGCGTTCACGCTCATTGGCAGCGGCAACGTGAGCTCCTTCATCTCCGGAGCTGCTGGCGTCACTGTAGCCCCTATCGCTCGGATCACTCTCAGGGTAATAGTAATCACTGGCGTCACAGTCGCTGTCGTTGTACGAGCCACGGCGTGGCGAAGAGCGCTCGGCTATATCACCCTAGGTACCGCGGACTTGTAGTTCGGCAACCAGATCAGACAGCGAGGCTTCAGCTAGCGAAATGCGTGGAACATGCCAAGAAAGCTTTGAAGTCGCTTTGCCAATACTTTTGCGATCAGTTTGTAGCTTGTTTGAAGGAGGGAGATCGGACGGTAATCTAATGAGTTCGGCAAGTCTCCCTTCTTCCAGAGCGGTATTGTAAGTTCTACTCCAAACTGGCCGAGGCGATTGGTTCAATCGCCGGAGCCCAATCGCCCCGACCACTTTGATTCACTTGCGTTGACTACTGATGGCTCATTTATGCAATGTACCCATTTCTACTAAGTACCAATAGCTTGACATGGTCGATTGGGTAAATGGCTTGGGGTTTGTATTGATCGATTCAGGGAACCGCTCCGACTCGCTCGAGGGAACGGTTGCGAACGCCTTCAGAGCAAGCAACAGGTTGAATATTGAGATTTGCGAGAATGCATCGTTCATTTCCGGGGTTGCATTAACTGCAGCATCTACCATTGTTGAGGACTCAGGGTTGTCTGGGAGTTTTCAAGAATCAGGCGTTTTATAAACTCTTCTGTCATAGCCCGATCAGTCTGTGTGTTTTAAACTCTTCCGTCATAGCCTCATCAGTTTGTGTGAATTCGGTTGTTTTCTTAGCAACAATAGAGATACCTTTGGCGATGTCGTTAGCCCACGATGTGCCTTCGTACATTTGCCGCTTGGAATTAACTTGTCGAACCCGTTGTTGATCTCTTTCGAGCAACTCCTGTTGCTTTTGCTCTCGTTGAGCCAAAGATGTGATATTAGGGAACATGATGCTTCTATATGTTGTGAATCAAAAAAATGAATACTGGTAAACTCTCAGCAGTAGCTAGGCATGTTGGACTTGTGTTGGAAAGGTGAATATGAGGGGCAGATATGGTTTCTCTCGTTGAGGAGGCTAAGGTATCGTTTTTGACGTTGGAAAATTGGACTCCGAATATCTCCTCCAGATCCTTCCGAAACATCAGATTAACTACCGTTCTTCGGAAATTTTCAATGGGGTCAGGGCCGTTCGTAACGAGATCACCGGGGCATGATCTTGACTGTGGTTTGGAGTGCAAGGTAGCATGATTCCAAGGCCGTTCCTAACGAGATCGTGATCCATGTCCAAACACATAACGAACGGCTCGAGTCCGCGTTGAGGGTGGCTGTCATTGTAAATGCTTGGTTTTGCGCCGCACCCCGTAGCATAATATATCATTTTGCAGGGGTTTACCAATAATTATTGCAAGTATTGTTGTAAAACCTTGCAATATGCTTGGTTTTACGCAGGTGATATAATAGGTCAAAATTAGTATAGGCGTAATTTGATTGGATTATAAATGTAAAACCAGCATATTGCAAGGTTTTAGGACCACCAACCACAATAGGGTTAACTAGAGGTACATAGAGCAAAAATTTCTTACCGAAGTAGCTACCGATGAGATTACGATACTTCTTAGACATCTTTCCTCGCGTCTGATTGTAGTCAAACATGTGCTTGCCGATGATGTCCTCAGTAGGTTCGATCTCAACACTCTTGAAAATTGGAGTCATCTTACTGAAGTACTCTTTGTGTTCTGGTGTTTCGATATCACATTCGAGGAAACCAAATAGCTTACCATTCTTGATATCGTCGATGATTCCTTCATATCCGTCAATCATAACCAAGCGACGTCATTAGCGAGACACCATAAATAGAGAGCATTACCATCGTAGCCAAAAATCTTTTTCACAAGCTTCCCTTCATTGTTTCGAAGAAATGTTTCAAACCGCTTAGCATATCGATTGAAGATAATTGGTGGACCGCCTACAATGTTATCCCTCAACTTAGTGTATATATCGGACCGCTCCTGATCGATAGAAAATACCAGAAAAATAGTGTTGTAGTCAAGCAACTTCTTGCATCGAGATGCTTTGATGTTCATATCCTTGCGAGCAACATTACAAGAGACCAGCTGATGACGATATTACCATCTTCATGCACCTTTTTGTTATTGATTCGTTCGCGCTGACACGTTCTCCTCGTTGAGTTTAATGTAGCAATAGCTGCAAATGTATTTCTGCTTCTTGAGTAGCACATCAAGATGTTGCATTGTCATAGAAAACTTACGCTTAGCCTTTTCGTCTTGTTCGATATAGCGTAAGTATCGCTTTTTAGGAAAACCGAATGGTTTGCCTGGATTCTTATCAGGGAAAATCCACTCTTGAGTCTTGTACATAATCTTTTCACTAAGTCCAGGGAAGTGAAACTCCATCACCGAACATGTCGAGCTTGAATAGCTCACGTTGCTTCTGGATTGCCTTAATGAATGCAACGACATCGAGATTGTTGTATTGAGGTTACGGCAATTCTGTCATATTTGGCTCGCGGTAACACTAGCTCATTACTATCTGGGATCCACGGGTTGTCCGCCCACGCGTAAGTGCCCCAAAATGCCGTAAGCTCCGGTCTTTCCAGTCAGTTTGACAGAAGACCCCTGAAATCCACCTATACAAGCCACGCCTCTCGGTAGATATCGTGCCGACTTAGTAGCCACAACATTGATATTTGTACTCGTTGGGCCTGGATCGCCACCGGTACTGATAGTAGACCAAGCCCACCAGCTTGCTTGGGTGTGAAGATCAGTCTCGGTGTAAACTTGTGTCTGCTGGGATCGTCTTTGCCGACGCCACAAGAACTGCTTCTGCATGTTGACTAAGCTTGTCAACACCTCCTTGGGAAGAGGAAACATTTTTACAGTAAATAGCACCGCAGGCAATCCGATTGCGTTGAAAAGATTGACCCTGTCGCGCACTGTTGTTGCTACACCATTTCAATCTCAAATTGAGAATCTGAACGATCAAAACGAGAAAATCTCCAATCAAAACGAGAAGCTAACAAAATAGGATTTGCTGTCCTGTCTATTGCTTTCCCGAGGCTCCGATCAGTGTCGCATAGAGTGTCCAAATGCGACATAACTAATATTTTATAGGTTGCTACCGGGTATCGGTTTTGAGCTTCACGTAATCATAGAGGTTTTCTTGTTTTGATTGTACAGTTTCTCGTTTTGATTGTAGATTTTATCAATTTGACCTTGAAATGGTGTACTAGCTCCGCGGTTGCCATTCTCCGCTGAATGCTGCACATCCACTTGGCCCAATTGATTTTGGAGAGATTGCTGAAACCTATGTCGTACCCGAGATAGCGAACAGTGTCTCCCACGGGCACTACTGGAATTCCGCACCAGCTCCGCGCTAAGATCGCTTTGTTTGGCTGATTGCACCTTGAGCTCCAAGATTTCACCAGTGATCAACGATTTTCATAACGCTTGGTAACTAACTGGCCGCTCTTCGCTAACAACACCGTGGAGTCATCTACAAATGCGGAGAATTTATACTCCCTATGCCTCGGTCTCTTCGAGACCTTCATACCTTGCAGTTACTTATCCTGTTGAAGCGCCAGCGCTAAGAATTCAGCCACTAAGATGAAAAGTAGAGGAGGTAGCGGGCATCCTTGCCTGATGCCCAATTTAACCTTTAGCAGTGAAGAGTACTGGCCGTTCACAGAATTTTTTTGCTGTGGTTCCATCATGAAGTCGAGCATGAGATCAACGAATCCGGTAGTATATAGCCGCGACGGGGAATTGTGTCCACTTTTAATTTCTCTCGATATAAGAACACCGACAAAGTATTTCTCCTTCGCTAGTTAATATGTTTGTGTTTTTCACCCACTTCTCTTAATATCTTTCCATAATACTCCTTCTTTATCATTTCACCATCAAGCTTAAAATTTTACATTGCATCCAAATATATACTAAAATTAAACCCCTACTTGCTCACAGGTCAATAAAAATTATTCCCACAAAGCTCTTATTTTCTAAAGTGTTGGGGCATTGTGTCCACTTTAAGATTTTTCTAAAATATTGGGGCATTGTGTCCACTTTAAGATTTTTCTAAAATATTGGGGCATTGTGTCCACCTTAAGATTTTTTAATACTTAAGATGTTTCGACATCGAATCGACATCGAATTTATGCTGAGACGGTCCATGTCGACAAAATCGACATCGAATCGATCATGTAATTTTTACCGAGTACCTCAATTCATCTACAATACGCGTTTAGTTTAGTTAGTGTCTCCAGATAATACAGAATTGACACGACTGCACTCGATAGCTCAAAATCAAGAATGCGAGGAGGGTGGCTCCTACAGCAACGTGGTGCTAGTGTTGCAAACGTGTACACTATCTTAAGGATTAAAAAAATAAAGTATATTACAATCGAAATGTGCAATTTCATAACTTCCAAAGGAGCTAAGTGTTTAATTTCACCTACGAAGGATGTATGTCATATCCACAAGAAAAAAAACAATCATCGATTATAAAAGTAAAGAAATAAAAAAATTAAATAAAACCATTCAAAAAAAGAACATCACCAATGAAAAAATAAAAATAAAAAATGATAAATTGAAGTCCGAACTTCTTCAACTAAAAAGTAAAATAAATATCTTACAAAACAATATCGACATTATGAAACCAGATTATGAAAGTTATTCATTAATCAAAAAAATATGAATTAATGAAATTTAACCTTAAGAAACATCTTTATGACGAAACCGACACGTATAAGTTAAAACAATTTTGCAGAGATAAATCAAATGCGAAAGTACTCATAGAAATATTTGGGAAACAATCTGATTATTGGAAGTATTATAACGAACTACGAATTCAGAGAAATAAACTTTGCCATCTATTTGAGCATCATGGAAAAGATAAATTTCATTCTTAAGATATGTTTATATGTAATATATAAAGATGGTACGCTACGAAAACGATGAACAGAGACGCCAAGCTAGGCGCGAAACAAACCGAAGATACTATGAAAAGACTCGCGAAGCTAGATTACTTAAACAGAGACAATATGATCTGAACGAAAAGAAGAAATTAGCATCAAGAGCAAAATCAGATATCAAGCAAAAAAGCCTTTGTCTAATCCAAATTTGAAAATTGAATAGTTGTCAAACTTTTTTTTGGATAGATTTATATAATATCTCAACTCAGATTGAGAATTTTTTCATCTTAAGAGAAGTTACCAAAGTATATAGTATCATCTTATAATATGCCGATCTCAGAGGCCCTTAAGAAAGCTCAAAAGCACCGTAGCAACCTCTACAGGTTTGCTAAAAGCAAAAATCTTATTATCCATTGGGATATGAAACAAAGAAGATGGAGGAAATCGTCAGTGCATATAAAAATAAGAAAGCCAAGACAATTTTCAACGCACTAGAAAAATCGAAGGTTAACAATGACCAATCAGCACTTAAAGCTATTAACAAGACAACGGGTAAATTTGATGTATCGCTTAGTCGTTTCAACCGTATCCGTAAGGATATCGTTTCTCCGGCTGACAAAAAGCTTCTTATTCATTTTAAGGATTCAAATGATTCAATCGTCAAAACATATCATCTTAATGACCGAATGGTTAACACCAACAACTTGTTTATTGATGAAGAGAATCAATACAGCTCTGGAGCTGATGTTGAACTAAATATTTTACCATCAACAAAAATTCAGACGGAATGGCTATCAAACCCCAAGCGATCTAGATTGGAGCGTAAAAACTTCTTTCGCTATCTAACGAAAGCCGAATACAAACTTGAGGCATTCCAAGTGTATTCGGAGGATTTCTCAGTCGAAAATGACTATAACGAAATCAACTACGTACCCGGAGAAAGCCAAGATGGAGACGGTGTTAACTATCCTTGCTTTCTATTTGCATTACACAAGGCAGGAGCGAACCCGGATCTTGTGAAGCAGATATCACAGACAATGTTCAACTCGGGAGCTACTGTCGATTTCATTCGCAAAACCGCCAAGGCTTTCAACATCTGTATCTCCGTTAAGCAGTTTCGTGTCAAGCCAAAAACCGGAAGAAGTGATAATATTACAACGATCTATGGGGACAAGAGCAACCCAATGTTTATCCTCGGTTCTGTCGGTGAGCATCTATTTGCTATTGCGCCAACCAACATCACCAAGAGCGCCCTCGACAACCCTGAGCTTGTTGTCAAGCATGGACGAACTGATTTCAGAGCCAAAGGAGAGAGTTGTTTTCAATGATAAAAAAATCTCTTTCCTTGATAGCTATGGAGTCGTTAGCTATCTATACCATCGTCGACAGACTCTGCTAACAGCGATTACTCAGCAAAACGTCCCTCATCTACTAAACAACAGATATCAAGAGGTGCGATCATTGGAAGAGAGTGACTTCAACGAATGCAACTTCAGAGCCATGGGCCGTGTCCTAGGTAAAGAGCTTAAGCTCGGTCAGGCTGTATTTAGAGCATTCAACAGCAAGACGCGTGAGTTCTATGATGTCCGGAAATACAACGTAATCTACTTCGATTTCGAAACTCTGGTTATCAACGGTATTCATGTTCCATACTGTGTGTCATATTGTATTTCAGAGTTCAATGAAATATCGCCATCTTCTCAGACTTTCAGCGAGACAAGGAGCATCTATGGCTTTGGCTGCGAGAAGCAATTTCTGGAATCGCTCCCGCCCAACAGCAAGAATGTTCTCTGGGCTTACAATGCTGGATTCGATGCTCGCTTTCTCCTAAAGCATATGACCTACAGTTCCAAGGACACTAACATGATCGATCACGGCACTAAAGTCAACCAAGCCCATGGTTTCTACAAAGGCTGTGAGATTGTCATTAAGGATTCGATGTCATTCCTCGCCGGTGGGTTAGCAAGACTTCCTAAGATGTTCAAGGATGCCTCGTCGTATTTATCTGTGGTATAGCGCCCCGCGAGGAGAACGAGCTAGGCGGCGGGGAGAAGGCGCCGCGGTGATGTCACTCGACGCGACGTAGGGAACGCGACGCGGTTGATGGGGCGCGACGCGCTGGAGATGGACAGGAAAGCCGACGAAGGTGATGGGCTATGGGACACGGCGGCAGAATCCAGTGCGACGCGTAATCACCGACCAGAGTCACGTCTCTGTGAAACGCGCCGACCCTAACCCCCGCCGAGCAAAACCCGCCGAGCAAAACGCGCCGAGCAAAACGCGCCGAGCAAAACGCGCCGAGCAAAACGCGCCGAGCCCAGACCCCGCCGAGCAAAACCCGTCGAGGTAAAATCTTGATTACGTTACGCAAATCAGGTTGAAGAACGGTAGTGCAAGCACGACAGACGCTAGGACAGGCGTAGGGTGGTAGGCTTAGCAAGCACGAAGTAGGGAGTAGCCAGTGGCCAGGACATAGGATAGGATAAGGACTCAGTCCCGAAATTTCTCTGAACCGCAAAGACCTCCAGTCTTCCCTCCGGTTCCAGGGGAACCACCAAGCGCCGGCAAGCAGAGCTGCCCCGATATCGCGGCCCCCCGTCGTTTGTTGGTTCGGGTGCTCAACCCCCCACAGACCCGTGCTGAGATAAAGGCACGTTAAACGTATACCGTTTAGGTGGGCGCCCGATAACGCGCTGCCTAGGCGAAGGACCGCACTGGCCTGATAACCGCCGTGCACAAGACCCCCGTGTAGGCCCGATAACGCCGCACGCCCGACGGGAATGCCAAGGAAACGCCGGCCCGATAACGCCGCACGCCCAAGGCCCGACGCCCTACGACAAGGAACAAGCGTCAACCAAGAACCCCCCAACTCTAAAGCCTCCGAAGACTTGGGCTCTACATTCGAAGATACGCTACTCCAACAACCGGGAAATTAATTGCTCGGCGCGACCGCGATCCAGACGCGCCGAGTTTGTGCGAGACCAGCTCCGCGAGATTTCTGCGAGGCCGCTACTCCACAATGGTGCCGCGACCCGGGAGTACTACTTCGAATGACGGGCCATCGATCCAAGAGGCATCGGAGGCAGGTGCGCCGTCGGTTGGAAGGTCGCCGACGACAAGAGAGCACGGAGAAGGACCTGTCGCGTCGTGGAGCTCTGAGGGAACCTTCACGACAGGCCATGGGGCCAGCGACGATCAGGAGGGCTACGAAGAACAGTTTGCCGTTCCCGATGTGGCTCCCGACGAGGGAGCCACGAAGGGCCGCGACGCAAGTCGCGGTCCTACCGGTCGGAAGCCTGCGAAGGCCGAAGACCAACAATCACCCACCGCCAAGCCAGCCACCAAGCGCAAGTCGTCCAAGAAGAAGAAGAAGAAGTTGCGCGCGCCGGACTCGGCGGACGAGTCGCTGTCCAAGCCGCAAGGCAAGGACACGGGACGCCAGTACACCGTCGAGGAAGTGCGATACGTCGTGGCCCGCACAGAGTGTTCCAGTAGATGCTTGGCCTTCGATGATCCATAAGCCAATATTTGCCATTCACGATACTTCCTGGTGTGCAACTGCACGTATCCATCGCTGAGCGGCAGGTCCTCATGCGGGATCCAATACACGAACGGGAAGTGTGCTGGACAAGACACTGGTTTGTCCGTTCCGTTCGTCAACCTGACCCTCGTTGGCCTCCCTGACTTGCTGAAGATCACCGTTGGTAGCAAATCGCGAGTTCGCCGAGCCCAGAGATCATGGGTCGCCCAACTTGGTTGGTTCTTGGGCAACTTGAACTCGACAGTCTCGCCGCCAGTACATCCATCGTTTCCGGCGGGCTTCCGGCGACATGGTCCGCTGCACTACGCTCGTCGACCTCCTTCTGCGACTTGATCAACGGCACCACCACCTCCTCCGAGTTCTTCATCGTCGACCGGAAGAGGTCCAACCTGACGCCGGCAGGAATCATGAAGTCCGTCCCGAGGATGACGTCCACCCCCGCATAGTGGGGCATGATCCAGACCTCAAACTCGTAGACTAGCTCCCAGCCCAGCGTCAACTTGACCTTCGCACGTTCGTTCGTGGTCACCTTGTCCTTGGCAATCCCTTGTATATCCAGCTGCAGATCCATGTTCACTCTGCGTCTTAGCCGTATCTTCTTAGCGAAAGATTCGCTGACCGCGCTCACATTCGCGCCCGTGTCCAGCAAAATCTTCGTTCTTCTGTCGTTCACTGCTCCCATCACAAGTGCTCGCATCCTCTTTCGCCGATCGAATTGTTTCTGCGACCACCATCCCTGTCGCTCCCCCGCGAGCAACTTCACCATCTCGACTCGCGGATTCAGCCTCGTCTCATGCCGCGTCGCACTTGTGATAATCCCGGTAGATTCGTCGACCTCCTGACTTGATTCCAGTATGGTTGACTTGTCGACCGTGTTCAATTTTCCGTCGTTTTTCAACTCCATGTCCGTCGCATTGTCGTTTCCCAGCCATTTGCTCAGCCGAACAAAGGCGAACACAAAGTTCGCCTCAATCGCCGGCTCAGACAACTGTGGCCGCCCGTCATTGCCCAACCCAGTTATAGTTGGCGGGCGCGCTCGTTTAAATTGCTGGAAAATATGCCTTGGAGCTCGGACGGAAGGGAGTCCTTGTCGTGCTTCGACTTCAGGAACTTCACCGCTTCCTCGTAGAGCTTGTGGTGCTCGCACTGGCCGGCGCCATGCACCTGCGTGCAGAACTTGCACCGCCGGAAGCACCGGTGCACCGAGTGACGCGGGTCACCGCAGGCAGCGCATGGGCCATACTCCGGGCGACCTCGGCGTCCTTGGTCGTTCCATCGGCTTCGGCGGCCTTCGTCTCTACGCCCGTCGCCCACCACGTTCGTGCGACCTTGGCCGTCTGATCGCTGAGTTGCGACACTCCGTCCCGTCTCAGCCACGTCCATGTAGTCATGATCTGATTCATACTCGGAGTTGTATGAGCGATCGGAATGATTGCTTCCCTCCGAGTCGTCATCTGACCCGGCTCGGTCAGTGCGGCGACGGGGCGTGATAGACATGCGGTCTTGCCAGGCGCGTCGACCGACGCACCTGCGACGGTGACTTGGCGACCGTAGCGATCTTCACGCCGACTGCGACTGTCACCTCGGCGATCGTCGCGGTCGGTCCGGCGGTCGTCACGTCTAGCGTTATCGGTTCGCCGAGCTCCGTCGCGCGTTGGCTTGCGCGTACTGCCCTTGTCCTTGCGGCGCCGGTCAGCAGCCATCGTGTCGTTGATCATGGCCTCCACCTTGGCGATGCTGTCAAATCGCTGAGGGATCAGCTGTCGGACCAGCGCATCATCTTCACAAGTGTCGAGGAAGCGCTTGACATGCCTCGCACCGGCGGTACCGCCCGCTTCATAGGCGATCTTCGCCGAGCGAGCGTACCCATTCAGGCGCAGCAGGTAGTCACAGATATGCTCCCCCTCGTCCCGCGTGGCGGTGTAGTATCGGTCTTCGGCGGATTGGTCGTGCTGCGAGCAGTAGTACGCCATGAACGCCTCGCACAGCAGGGACCACTTGTTGCGCGTCTTCTTCGGGAGCTGGCGAACCCAGTTGCTGGCTCCACTCTCCATGAGGAGTTGGAACGGCTCGCACCAGCGGTCTTGCGGGGTGTTGGTTCCTTCCATCTCGTAGATGAACTTCTTGAGCCACCGCAGCGATCGCTCACTGCGGTTTCGGGTCCCAGAGAACCTCGTCAACTTGTTCAGCGAGATGTGGTGCGTCAGCTTGACTCGCTGAGCTCCGTCTTCGTCTTCGCGCTGGTACGATCGCCGAATCTGCGCCGTCAGGTCTTCACACGGGTCAGCGAAGTCGTAACCCGTGTCGTCGCCATCGTCATCGTCATCGTCGTCACCCGCAAGCGCAGGTGGGTTGAATCGCCGACCTTGGCTATTCTTCTTCGGCGTCACCATGTGTGAGTCCGCGAAGTACGGCGAGTCAGGCGTCTTGCTGAAGACTTGCTTGGTGTCCGGCGTCTGGATCTGGTAGCCTGCGGAGGCCTTCCGCGGCGTCGTCGGCAGCGGAACCAGACTCGGGTCAACGTCGTCCAGCTTCCGCACCGTCGTCGTCCCGCGCACACCGAACGAGTCCTTCAGTTTGCGCTTCCACTTGGTCAGCTCAGCGCTTACCTCGGCGAGCTCCCAGACTTCCAGAGCCACCTTCGACGGGACGCTGGTACACTCGAAGCCCATCGCCACCAGTAGACGCTTGGTCTGCTCGCTGAGCTGGAACAGGCTGGAGCTGTCGATCGGGGACGCCAGCTCTCTCTCGAGCGTCACCCACTTGGCACCGCCGACTTCCTTCGGCGCGAACATCATCACCCACGCGCTTGTAGCGACCATAGAACGGCCGACTTGTCCCAGTATCTTGTACGCATTCGGAGTATCTCCGTTCACCGGCGGCCGACTTCCTGTGATCGGCCGCTCGTCGGGCGCCAGGACCTTGGCTGGAGTGACTTCGCCGAGTTCTGCATCAAGTCGGCGAGCGATCGGGCGCGGAGCACCCGACTTCCCGACGACAACCGTTAGCTCGTCGACGTCCTCATCCTCCAGCATCGGCGCTGGGCCCTTCATCTCCACTTCATCTTCACTTCCATCATCGTCAACCCCACTTCCATGGTCACGATCGCCGACTCGGTCGAACTTCACAGACCGCGGCGTGCTGGCCGTCGCCTTCGTCGCCGCATCCGCGCTTCTTGGCCGCGCGCTTGACCTCCCTCCGTCCGTCGCCGGACTTCCGCTTCGCGCACTTGTCGGTGTCTTGACCATCTTCACTTGCTTGCTCGTTGACTTGAAAGGTACCTAAGTGCCACAAACACCCTGTTCCCGGGTCGCGGCACCAGTTGTGGTGTAGCAGACGTGCCAAAACTCGTTAGCTTCCCACTCCCACACCAACAACACCTGCACTAACGGGAGCGCAGGCTTGTCGGGTGATCCGAAGACCGCCCAGTCCGTTTACAGCGGTGTAGCGGTTACCCAGACACCTGCCAAGTCGTCCCAGGAGCCGTGCCACGAGCACACAGCACGCTCCCCTTCGCTCGCCGACCTCTCTTGTCGCTTCTTCTTCTACTTCTCCTTCTCTCCTTGACCCGTGCCCTCCACCAAAGGATGGACGGCGGCTCTCGCCTTTTACGGGGCGCCGATGCAAAACCGCACCGGCTGAATCGGGGGCGGGCCGAAAACCCGCGCTCGTACGCTCGACGAGCTCTTCGCCAGGGGCGGAATCCAGATAACCACTACACGCTCTCGCTCTTGGACTCGCCGGGCGGCCGAGAACACTTCCGTCACTTCGGATAGCCGATCTCAGCGGTGGTCATGATCTAGCCCCACGGGGGCGGTCGTACCTTGAAGAGACGCCGCGTGCCGCTTGTTTAGGACCTCAAAAATTCCACTCCGTATTTATCTTTGCTTTGTTGGGCTCAAAGGCCCTTCCCTGGGGTTCCTATACTAATATCTAATGAAAATGGGCTGTTACGGCCTCTCCAATACTAAAACCAAGTCTAATCGCTCGCCGACTCTTGGCTCGACGACCCTTGAGATCTTTGGGGTCTTGTGCCAGCGAAACTCCTCCAGTCGGTGTCTGGTGTACACACTTGGCCCGGACCGGCTGCAGCCACCGACCTCCAGACTCAGAAATTGCTATACCACACAAGAATGCCTGCATCCCTTTCTTCGTCGTCAGGAACGGTAGCCCGGCTATCGCTAGCATCTTCTTCTGGTCGGCTTGGATTCCAGCCGAGGTCACCCCATGGGATAGGAAGTCGACTTTAGGCTGAACGAAGATGCTTTTCGGGAAACTGACGCTCATCCGGCACTCAGTGAAGCGTTGCAGCAGTCGATCGAGCGTCCCTAGGCATTCCTCGAACGTCCGCCCCCCGAAGCAAATATCATCGACGAACGATCGTCGGTCGAAAACCGGTACCAGACACGAGTCATCCGGTTCACCCGTCTTGAACATGTCGGCTTCTGGGCTGTTGATGAATTCTTCCAACGGATCAAACTCGGCTTGAGCTCGGCGGTCGGCTTCAAACTTGGTTTGGCCGCTGGCCTCGAAGTCGAAGTCGATTGCGAGTCGTTTCCGCTGAGCTTCGGATGCAGCTTCTGCATGCTAGATGCGTTTGGCAAACTCCTTCCAACCCCCTTTGGGTTGTACATACCCCCACAGGGCGTTATCGATAAGGCGCTGGTAGATCATCGGGGCATTCTTCAATCCGAAGGGCATCCGAAGCCATTCAAAGTGGCCGAGCGTACAGACAAAAGCCGAGATCCACCGGGCACGCCGAGTCATCATGACCGCCCAGAAACCGCTGGCGGCATCCAAGGAGCAGAACCATAGGTAGGCTTCTAGCTCAGTGAGGAGATCATCCACTAGTGGCATTGCGTATTCCATGAGCACCGTAATTGCGTTCACCAGCTTGTAGTCAATGCACAGCCGAATGTCGACTCCATTCTTCTTTAGGACAATCACGATGGGTGACGCCCAGGGGCTGTTCGAGAAGGCGATCAGCCGAGCTCGTAGCAGCGCCTTGAGTAACTCGTACAGCTTGCCGAGATGCTTCAGCGGGACTCGGCGGGCTCGTTGGCGGATTGGCGGGTGCCCTTGCACGTCAATGTCACACACCACGCCGTAAGCCGGTGGAGGCAAGGCATTACCACTGGAGATCATGATCTTTTCGTGGCTTTTCAATACCTCCACCAGCCGAGTAGACTGTGGCCGAGTGTGCGCCGAGCTCTGCACATTGGCTGCTTCGTAGTCGAGTTGCGTCGACACCGCTTCAGTCAAATCGGGCAGGAACGCTAACTCGCGAGCGTAGTCTTCGAGTTCCAAGTTCGTGGCTGGATGCTCGAACTCGGCTGTGTCCTCAGCCGAGTCGCCTTGGTCATCTGCCCCTTCCTCGTACTTGGCTGCCAGAAGGTAGCGTAGGCGCAAGTCTTCCATCGGGTCCGACGACATGGATTGATCACTCACATCGATTTCCTCCTCAGACCTCAGACTCCGTGGCTCGGGCCCAGGGTCGTCGATGATCGTCCAGTCCACCAGATCGCTGGATTGCTCGTGCGCACCCTCATTTGCCGCACAGGCGCTTTGGCTGGGCTCGTCCTGAGTGGTCGCCAATGGGATCTCTACTCGACTGGGTGAGTCGCCGCCCCAGTCTGGCATAGGATCTTCGCTCGGGGTTACCTCATCTGGAACTAGGGTAGCGGTAGCCGAGTTTGCCGACTCTGCTCCGGTCAAGGGTGGACCATCGACTGTGTTCGCCTCGGCTTGCTCTTCCGACTCGGCCAACTTCTCCCATCGCTGGGCGCAAGTCAGTGTCGAGTCTCGCTTCTTGGTAGGCGGCCATGTGTCCACCCCCTTCGGTTCTGGATAGCTTCTGCGGTCCACGGCTGACGGCTGTCGAGCTAGCCACTCGGCGTACAGCTGTTGTTCCTTCTGCAACAGATCCTTGTCCATAGCCGCTTCGTAGGCCATGACTTGCCAATCCTTGTACTTCGCCGAGTGCAGCCGGACATAACCATCTGGTGGTAACACTCCATGCGGCGCCCAGGCGACCACGGGGAAGTGCGCTGGGCACCACGTCCAAGTTGGCTTCAGATTAGTCAGGCGAACTCGAGCTACCTGATTTCGCCGATTCAGCACTACGGTCGGTACCCAGTCTTTAGTCCGGCGCACCCAGAAGTCGTGGGTTTCCTCGCTTGGTTGGTTCCTCATCAGCCTGAACTCAGTGGGAACTCGGCTTTCGAGATTCACCGGTTCAGTTGGGCCATCTGTGATGTAGAGGCCCCCTTTCGGTTCGTCCGCCGAGCTCTGGGACCTCAGCAGAGGTAAAACGACTTCATCTGGTAACTTCGCCACCGAGTTGTACAAATCCAAGCGGATCCCAGCTGGGATCATAAAATCTGTACCGAGAATCAACTCGACTCCGGCGTGGTGGTCGAGGATCCACACTTCAAATTCATAAGTGACCTCCCAGCCGAGTGTCACCTTCACCATCGTCCGCGACATCGTCGCCACCTTGCCTTTTCCGATACCTTGAACGTCAATTTGTTGATCCTGGCGCGTAAGCCGCTTCAACCGCAGTCTCTTCGCGAATCCTTCGCTTATTGCCGACACATTTGCGCCGGTATCGAGCAATATCTTCGTACGCTGGTCGTTCACTGCTCCCATAACGAGAGCTCTCATCCGAACTCGGCGGTCAAACTTCTGCGACGACCACCAGCCGAGTCGCTCCCCTGGGAGCAGCTTCATAACTCTGGTGGTTGTCGTCGCATCCGTCGATCGTCGAGTCGCAACTGCACTGCACAATCTCGCTCGGCTTTCATCTCCACTCTCGCCGAGCTCACAATCAAGTCCGTCGTTTTCACAGTCCAATACCTCGTCCTCTCCTCGTCCCTCGGGTCATCCTGCCTCACCCACAAAGGCAAACATGAAGTTCGCCTCTACTGCCGGCTCGGCTGACTGTGGCAGCCCGGTATCATCCAACCCAGTCAGTGTTGGCGGGCCGCCGAGTTTAAATCGCTCGGCGTGTAGAGGTCCTGGAGGTCTTCAGGCAGCTTGGACTTGTCAACATTGGACTTGACAAATGCGGCGAGTTTCTCGTAGCGTTGGAACAGCTCGCACTGACCGACATCGTGCAATTGTTTGCAGAACTTGCAGCGACGGCGGCAATAATGGACTGAGTGGTTCGCTCCGCCGCAAGCAGCACAAGGTCCGTACGGCGGGCGTTCACGGGAGTCGCTGCGTCGACCAGTTTGGTCACGACGGTCGTATCCTCGGCTGGTACGGTCTGCCGAGCTCGGCTGGCCCCTTCGATGATCACCCCTTGGGGTTCCAGCGGAGTTCCCTCGGTCTCCCGATCTACGGTCGCGGTCGCTAGTGAATCCGGCGTCGATGTAGTCGTCCTCGGAGTCCGCAGCCGAGTCGGAATAACTCAGCTGACTACCATCGCTCCAGTCACTGTCGGAGTCATGGAGGTTGGATCGCCGAGTGGATTGGCGCCTCTCGGCCAACTCATACGGGTCGTCCTCCAACAGTGCTGCCGCCAGCCGGCGGTCTCGACCATCGTCGCGGCGACTGCGTCGGTCATCTCGGCGATCCGGTCTCGACGGTCATCTCTGCGATCATCTCGGCGTGACTCGCCCCGCCGAGCTTCTGAGTGCCTTGGCGAATCAGTGCGTCTGGCATCTCGGCTGCGGCTTCCGATGAGACGGTCGCGTTGCTTCTTACGGCGTTCCCCCAGAATCTTCTGGTTGATGATCTTCTCGACCTTCTTGATGTCGGTGAGCTGTTGCGGGTAGAGCAGATCCATGACATCATCGTCTCCGCAGTGCAGCAGGAAGTGCCCCACGTGATCAGCAGCGTCTGCTCCGCCGGACTCGTACTGGATTTTCGCCGACTTCGCATACCCGTTGAGACGAATAAGGAAGTCGCACACCAGCTCGTTGTCCTTGCGCTGAGCCGAGTAATAGCGAGCTCGTGCCGACTGGTCAAACTGCGAGCAGTAGTAGTCGGCCAATGCTTCACTCAGCAGACTCCACTTCCGCTGTGTCTTCTTCGGGAGCTGGCGATACCAGCTCTTCGCTCCTCGCTCAAGCTTCAGAGAGAACGGCTCATACCAGAGGTCTTGCGCCAGCCGAGTTCCTTTCATCTCGTAAATGAACCGCTTCAACCACTGGAGAGAATCATCCGGTCGGTAGCGCTTGCCTTCGAACATAGGGATCTTATCGAGGGACGCGTGGGTGCGGACCTCCAAGTACTGCGTCCGATCGCTTTCGGTGTCATCAAAGCTGAGATGCTTGATGACGTCCTTCACCGACTCGTCAGCCGAGTTCCGATAGTCGTACCCATCGTCGCTGTCGCTGAGCTCGGCTGCATCAGCCGCGTCAAACAACTCCGCGTACCGTCCACTCGGCTGCTTGCCACGCGTTGGTGTCTTCATGTGCGAGTCTTCGAAATACGGTGTACCCTCAGTTGCTCGGAACACGTCAGCTCGCTTGCGTTCGGGTGTCTTCGGCAGCGGGATCTTGCTGGGGTCTTCGACGGTTCTTGGAGTGTCAGCCACGCGCTTGACAATCGTCTGCCGAGTGCCAACTGCTCCTCTCTCGAGGCCAAAGGCCAGTCTCAGTCGACGCTTCCACTTGACGAGTTCACGCGAAGCTCGGCTGGGGTCCCAATCGCCGAGTAGCAGACTGTTAGGTCGGCTCGTGCAGCGGAACCCCATTGCCTTGAGCAGCAGCACCGTGTCTTCGACCAGTTGGTTGATGTCCGTGCTGTTCACGGGCTGAGTTAGTTTAGGACCCAGCACCGGTCATCTCGCTTGAGCCATCGCCACCGGTGCGAACATCATCATCCACTCACTCTGGGCTCTCATTTCTTCGCCGAGTCTCCCCAGAACCTTGTTGGCACTCGGCGTATCTGCATTCCTTGTCGCTCGCGGAATAAGGGGCGGACGTTCCCCTTGCGCGGCGGCTTGATCTTCGTCGTCCGTATCATTGCCGAGCTCGGCGGTCAAATTGCGCACAACTGGGCGCGGGGTACCCATGCGCCCGACTTGTAGCGACAACTCGTCGACTTCGCCGAGTAGCTCAGCCTTCTCCTCAAACTCATCTCCTTCATCATCCTCACTTCCTTGGTCTTGGGCATCCTCCTCGTCGAGCTGGACGCTGCGAGTCTCGTCCACCGTCGCGTCCGTGATCATCGCATCCGCCGAGCTCGCCGAGTTGGCTTGTCCAGCCGAGTTACTTCCAGCCGTCGCTGGACTCGGCGTGACGATTCCCTTGACCATCTTCACTTCTCTTCTTCTCTTCTCAAACCTTGGTTAGCTGGTACCTACGAAACACAAGCACACCCCTGTTCCCGGGTCGCGGCACCAGTTGTGGTATAGCAGTACGCACAAAATCGTCAGTTGTGGTAACTTGGCTACAAACACAACAATAGCCGAGCTAGTCGGCCTTGTTGGCCTGCGCCGGGTTGCCCCCGAGCGGTTCGGCCCAACCGGGACAGTAGGTGTCTCGCCTTTCGCCGAGACCTGCCAACCAAGATTCCTCCTCCAGAGAACCGCCGAGTTCGGCGGCCTCCGTTCACTCAACCCTGTGCCCTCCACCAAAGGATGGACGACGGCACACGGAGCGCTTTTACAGGTCGCCGAGAGCAAAGGCTTCTCGACTCAGCAATCAGTGCCCGGGACGTACGGGAACACCGGCTCGCAGCGGTGGCGAGACTTTTCCTTCGCGCTTGGCGAGACACACGCCCAACCCGGGCCGACCTTATCTCTTGGCGCTACCAGCCGAGTACCCTACAAGCTATGCCTCTCGGGTATCGGCGGCAGACATAATCCGGCCCCGTGCAGGGACTTACCGGAACGTGTACACGTGTTGTGGGCCTAGAAAATTCTGCTCTGTTGTTTGTTATCTCTGTCGGGCGCCCTGAAGGGGCGCCTCCACTACTCCTAAGCTCCTATACAAATACCAAGTGAAAGTGGGCGGTTTTGGATCTCGGCCGACCCTTCGCTGAGCTCCGGCGACGCTTGGGCTCGGTTGGTCCGGATAAGCTGTCCGGATAATCCATCGAACTCGGCTGAGCCGGATAACTTGTCCGGATAAGCTGATGAACTCGGCTGAGCTCGGCTACTGGTACAGTGTACCCCTCCAGCCGAGTTGGTCCCGCGAAATCTGGTGTTTCCTACACCACAGTAGCTACAACCGGATCCTTGATAGTGAGATCTGCTAGATTTTTTTGAGTTCTTTGACATTAGCATTTGCCTGACTGGCATAGGTATGGCCAGGCTTGAAAAGTCTTGGGTTGATGACAATCATACTTCCCTCTATAGAAGGGCAGACATAATCGTTTTGAACTCAGAACTAGAAATCATCTTCTGTTCAAACATATCCGTCGCCAGTCTGTAGAGCTCTCTCAGCATGTCTGGGTTGTCACTCCCTAGTTGAATCTCGCCGCGTAGCTTATCAAACTCAGCCTTCAGAGTCAGCCTGGGATCCTCAATCGGGGTTTGTAGCGTGTGCTCAACGTGAGTCTTCTTAACGATCTCATAGAAAACGCGTTGATCTTCGATCGGTAGCGCGCGATACGCTTGCTGGCTGATATTATCGTTATATAGCAAATCCTTGACCATCTCAGTCAATTCATTACTCATCGCTCTGATCGGTCCAACACTGGTGCGATTGGGGAATACTAGCTTCAGTCGATTGTTGTTGAGATCAGCCTTGCGAATGAACTTGCTACCCAGTCGCTTATATTTGAGATCAGATGCTTTGCCGCTGCCTTCGATATCAGCCAGATTGTATGATCTGTTCTTTTTTAGAACCCCAGCGCCGCGTAGGCCGCGTCCAGTAAGGCCCTTACCGCTGGGTTCATAGGTGAAGTCCTTTTCCTTCTGCTTCTTAGCCGAGATGCTCTTCGTTGCCTTCTTTCTTCTTTGATCCGGTGTTTGAAACGTGGCGTCTTCGAACTGAAGCAGCGCTTCGTCATCAGCGCCCTGCTTTGGATCAACAACCTTAATGATATCAAGAATGTGTTTCATTCGGATGTATAGCAATGATTGCTTCTGGGCATCCTTCTCCTTACCGGCAAGGATATTTAGCTTTCGCACTCCTGTGGATAGCTCTCCGATCAAATAGTTGAGCGTGGCATTCCATTCGATCCGTTTGTTAATATTGGTGATACGTTTATCATCGATAATCTCTTGGTCGTCTGATACCTGGAATAACTTCATATCTTCGCCAATGTAGATAGTCTTTGCTTGACTAACTCCGTTTTTGTTGATAACGAACGGTTATATCTTCAGCTGATCAAGCCCATCGACATTTTTGTATAAATATTCTACACTCGCCCTTGCCTTAAACGAGAATAGCTCAGAACCCTTCTTACTAACTCTAGTATCTAGGGATACTGTTGAGTCCTCGAGCGAGCGTTTTTTGGTTTCTGAGTCTGGGTCAAATCCACGCTCTCTGATCCATGTATCGAAATTGCGTTTTTCTTCGTCAGAGAGACTCTCGATCTCTTTCATTACCTGATCATCATCAGCATTTAGCTGACTTCTGAGCGTAGGTCCCAGCTCTTCAGCATTAGCTCTCCATGTTTGAAATAATCTTTTAATTAGATCTCTACCATCTAATTGTTTCTTGATATTATAAACTAGATCGCCCTTTGCCATCAAGCTAAATACCTTATCTCTAACGGCTTTCTCAGTCAGCTCCCAATCAACTTCTCTCATCATCCGATTATCAGAGCGCATCTTGTGCCCTTTGCTATTAATGATCTCACCATCCGGATAGCGGAGTTTGTACTCATGCTCAAGGATTTCGCCATCTCTGATGATAACTGGCTTGAAATCAATGTTCGACATTTCTGAATGCTTCTTAAAAATATGGACAATCCCATCTTTATAAGTCTGAGGATTTTTCTGAGGCGGTAAATCCTTCTTAACAACTTCAGCTTCCTCTAGAGCAGCTTCTTGGCTGACAGCGTCCATGTCTTCTCTACCCATCGCTTCGTTGGTCTCAGCTTCAGTTGGCTTGCTCATCTCATCATAAATATCAGCTACGCTTGAAAAAACACTAGCAGGTGGCTTGCTGCCACTTTCATCAGATTCAGAGGATGACGTCTTGCTACCCATGGCAGCCACGATTCGCTTGAGGAGATCAGCATTTTCCGATGCATCCTTTTGCTTAGTATCTTCACTGTCCGTTGCCCACAGAGCATTTGCATATGCTTCGCGCTTCATCTCCTCCAGGCGCTGATCTCGCGCGATGCGCGCCAACAGAGCGCTGTGCTTTGACGCACGATCTTGCTTGTTTTCGAAGTTGGGATACATCTCTCCGTATATTGATATCGATTAAAAAATAATATATCTTAGATATAAATTCTTTTCCATGGTTGAGTTCGCAAACCATTCATTCCATCCATAGTATATGGATGTACTAGTGAGTTGCGCCTGTTGAGCAATTCGTTGTAGTGATCTAATACAAGATATATATCCATGCCAAACAACCTCTCAACCTCATCTTTATGGAATGGATTATCAATGATTGCTCTGAATGGACGATTGGCGCCACCAATTTTAATGAGTTCAGCCTTGTAGTAGTCGAGTTGCTTGATATCGTTGATTCTTGATGTTAAATCATTGGTAATCTGCAGATATTTGCGTACTCGCTGGTGCATCTTCGCCAATTCCTTTTTATACATTCGAATCTGCTCGTCTTTGGTATGCTGAGAGCAGTATCCACTCAGTAGAGCGTTCCTAGAGCACTGCGTGTCATTCTTTGTAATAGCTCTGCAAGTCATCGCGAAGTTTTGTCTATATATATAGAGTATCAAATATTTTTTCATATGAGCGATGCTATCGAATTTCTTCCATTCGATCTATCAGACCTTGCTGGAGTGTATGACAACTCCTCGATCGAGGCAGAGGCAGAGAAGATCGCGCGAAGGAACGCCGATCTGGCCAAGAGACGAAGAGATTCCAAATCGGAGCTTCGACAGCTATGCATCAGAGCTGAGACGCCTCGCCCGGTCAAGTGTCCGACAGATCTAAGATCGATCACTCTCTGAGCCCCAGTATTTACGCTCAAGAGTGCTCATTTGGTTCTTGTTGATCAAACGTAGATTGTCCTGAGACTCCCAGGATGGATCATCGTATCCAAGCCACTTGATGTAGTATCTGTATTTGCCGTTGGGCATTTTTTTGTGCTTCAAAATCGTCTCTGCTTCCCAGATCTGACCGTGGGCCACCGATGTGGCAAGCTTGACACGTTTGAGCTCATTAGCTGGCTTGTAGAGGATATGACCATTCTTCGATCTGATCTGAACCTTGTAGCCGTCGATTCCTACTACTTCATACACAAGTGTCCCCCACTTGGCTGACTCCATACCAAATTGCTTTGAATTTAGTCGGTATACAACCGTCTCACCAGCGCTGAATTCTTGTTCGACTTCCCGCAGTAGCTTCTGATTGTGATCCAGCTCTCCTTGCATGACAGTTCCTCTAGCCTCATTTGGGGTCATGCCGATGGCACTATGAATCGTTGAGTTATAGTTGCTGACAAGATCTGCTATAAGCTGCTTTGTGAGCTTTAGTCCAGAGCGCAGCAAACGTTGCTTAATGGTGCGATTGAAGCGTTCAATCTTCCCCATTGTTGAGTGTTCTCCTGGATCATTGTTGAAATGCTCAATATTTGATTGTTTGAAGTAGGCCTGAACCTTCTGATTCATAAACTCTGATGCATTATCACTCGTTATGACTTTAGGTTTGTGGAGCTTTACAAATCGTTTCAGAGCCTGTAGAACCGTTGTAGCTTGTTTATTGGGGATTAGATCTACGTAGCCCAATCGACTGTTGATATTAACACCGGTAAGCAGTGATCTACCTTCCCAAAACGCTAAGTCTATCTGCCATGAATCAGGATTGTTGCTCGCGATATGGAACTGATCGAATCGCTTCTTCTGGTCTTGGAACTGTTGGGTCTCAGCATTGTTAGCGTACCATCTCTTGACGTCCTTGAGACGGATGGAACTATCAATACTCTTAGCCCTCCTGTAGAGCGTCTGAGCACCTACAAATCCAGTCTTAGGATCGTGATAGAGTCGATCCAGTAGCTCCTCCATGCTCTATAATATTACGAAAAAAATATGGTTGTTTACTTAGATATCTAGCGGAGCTGTAGTGATACCATCGGCAAGCACTTCGCGCTTGTCGTAGAAATATGATAGCGCAGTCTTCTGCTGAGTGTATGTAATGATTCCTTGAGTATCCTTACCAATACGGAAACCCTTGTTGGTTCCTGATAGAGTGATCTGACCCCTCCTTGACAACGGACTCGAAGCCATTTGGGTTGAGAACATCCTTGTTGCGACCGTGTCCTTGCTGAACACCCTTGGCAGATACCTTGACCTTGTATTGCTCGTCAGGCATGTAGCAGATGTAGTTCTTGGATGACAGCGAAACCATAGCATCGCCAGACCACTCATCCTTAAACAGACCAGGGGTACGGCGGTCAAACTTAGCCACTTCATCGTTGAAATCGCGAGGGAACTAGTCGTACTTGTTTTCCTTGAAGTGCTCCTCTAGCTCAGGCTTGATACATTCTTCCAATGGCTTCTCACAGCTGAAAGCAATGTACGCTGAGTCAGTGTCCATCTCCTGATACTGGAAGTCAGATCGGTCGAAGTAGTAGTCGATGCAATCGTAGTAGAACTGGAGCATGCGTAGCTTAGCGAGCTGGTAGATAGCAATCGAGAGGTGGATCGGGTTGTTGAGCTTGATTTTACGCTTCTTGAGCGAAACCTCGTACGACCCAGCTAGTTCTACCACATCGTGGAAATTTTGCTTCTCTATCATAGCGCGAACAGTCTTATCGTTGCCCTCATATTTAACTTGCTTGTGCTTACTCTTATCCATGCCGGAGCGACCAAATGCACTGTTGCCAACGAGTTTCATCATCTCAGCGATCATAGCCTTGCTCTTATCGACATCACCCTCGCGACGAGCATTTGAGACCTTTTCCATGAATGGCTTGAAAGCGCGGTGAGAGCTAGCCTTGATGAATGAGTAGGTCTTGGTGATCTCCATGCCGTGAGCTAAGTACCACTTGAGCAGCGGTGTGTAGATGAGGATCTTCTCGCCGAAATAGCTACCAATCAGCTTGCGAGCAGGCTTTGCGCGCGCCGACCCACGAGACTGGTTGTAGTCGAACATGTGGTTGCCAATAATGTTCGCATCGTTGCAGTTGATCTCAGCGTTCTTGAAGATGGAAGTCATTTCCGAGAAGTAGTCCTTGAGATGCTCTGGGGTACGGATGTCGCATTCAAGGAAGCCAAAGATCTTGTCAGCCTTGATATCCTCGATAATGCCATCGTACGCTTCGACTGTGGTTAGGCGACCGCACGGCATCTCACTACCGAGTGCCCACAGATACATAGCATTAGCATCGTATCCAATAACCTTCTTACAGAGCTTGCCTCCACGGTTCTTTGTCTCATCGCGCTTCGCGTATCTGTTGAAGATGATCGATGGACCTCCAGCGATGTTAGCCTTCATCTTACGGTAGATCTCAGACTCGTCCTTGTCAATGGACCAGACCAGCTTGTCAGCATTGAAATCGAGTAGCTTATTGTATCGGAACGCTTTCAGCGGCATATCCTTTCGAGCAACGTTGCAAGCAACACAAGTGATGAGAATGTTGCCATCCTCATGACCAATCTTGTTATTGATACGATCGGCTGATACAGTCTCAGCTGTAAGCTGGCAGTAGCAGAGACCACAAAGATACTTTTGCTTCTGAAGAAGCTCATCCAAGTGTTGCATAGTCATACCAAACGTGCGTTTAGCCTTCTCATCCTGCTCGATGTACCCTAGGTAGCGCTGCTCAGGGAAGTCAAATGCCTTGCCTGGGATCCTTGGCTGCTTCTCAAGATTGCTGAAGCATGTTTGGTACGTAACCTTCTCGCTAAGACCAGGGAGTGAAACACCATCAGTGAAGATATCTAGCTTGAAACGCTTAAACAACTCGCGTTGAGCTTGAATGGCTTGAACGAAGGGCTTGACATCAAGATTATTGTACCAGATCAATAGATCCTTGATAGACTTCATCTCATAGTGCTCCCACACGAACTTGACTCGCTCATACTCCTCATCACTGATGCTAGTTCCACGGAGACTGCTGTCGAACGCTGAGTTTGCTGGGATAGTAGTCTCATTGAGCACATCGAACGATTTGATGTACTCATAGGGAAATAGCCCCTTGCCTAGACCGCAGACGCAACGAATCTTGTCTTCGCATTCACATCCTCCTAGGTAAGTCTTGAGATACTTGTCGTAGCTCGTTCCAGCTGGAAGATAGTTAGAGATGTCGAGAATCCTGTTATCACGTGTAGAGATGCACATGTAGCTTGGGTTCTTGATAACAAATGTAATGTTATCTACTCCTAGCACGGTAAACAGATCGTTCTTGATAAGATTGAGATCGTACGATCCAGAGTTGAATCCAACAATAGGAACTTGGTCAATGCTACGCTTAACCTTGCCATAGGCTTTCTTCGCATCTACGCTGATTCGACTGTGGAAATCGAATATCGATGCAAACTCACCCTCCTCGATCCATTCCTTGATATCACTGAGGAAATAGTCAGTTCCAAGAGGCTTGTCTGGGATTTCCATACCAGTTAGAGGATAGATCTCGAGGAGCTTCTCCAGCAACGGCTGATACTTAGCAA
Source organism: Phytophthora vignae f. sp. vignae (assembly GCA_016169955.1). Lineage (NCBI taxonomy): Eukaryota > Oomycota > Peronosporomycetes > Peronosporales > Peronosporaceae > Phytophthora > Phytophthora vignae. The sequence goes on along the minus strand of JABJUM010000083.1, from coordinate 63,484 downwards.
CGTTGTATCGTTGGATCTTCTCCGTAATCACAGCGATATACTCAAACATCTCTCGGATGAGTTCGATAGGCGACTCGTTAACGAAGCATCGAACCTCGTTAGTGAGGCTATCACAGACGCTGACTGATACCGGAACGTGCTTGTTCGTGTAGATTGTGCTTTCACCACGCTGAGTTGCCGTCGGCATCAGGATCGCTTCGAAGTCATAGACGATGAAGTGATCCGTGTAGTGGCTAATCCCCTTGATGCGGTACTTATCCATAAGCTTCTTAAGCTGGTTCTCCTGAGGTCGATAGATCGTCGGTTTTGAAGGGAATGTCTCGATAACCTCGAACTCACACTTCGTCTTCTTGTGGTTCCACAGCTTGTCATAGGTGCTGAAGATAGCATCACATACATTGCATGGGTACTTGTATAGAACGGTATCAATGTTCTTGATGTACATGGCATGACCCTTGTAGTCAAGAATGTTGATAACATTCTCATATGCCTTCTCTGATTCACGTAGCTTGCTGATCTCAAGAGTATTCTGATCCATCTCAAATACGTTGATTGCTAGCTTGAAGCGGTCTTCGAGCTGATCGAACTCCATGATATCAATGGGCTGTGTGGCGTAGCGGGATCAGCAAAATCTGCGAGATCGCCAATCCAACTTACCAACTGCGCCCGAACACCGACTTACGGAGGGGGTCCCCCGATGATCCGTGATCTGTGTGCTGAACTTGGTCACCTTGTGTACCCGTCGGTAGGGCTGGATCTGCTCCTCTGGTGTCTGCTGAAGCGTCCGAGCCTTGAAGACAGAACAGTCTGGGCGAGACGCGGGGATGTGGGTGGAGCAGCGCGGAAATCTTCACTCTGCTCGCAGTTTACTCGAAATCCAGTAGTCTTGTACTTGGATCTGGCGGCCTGGATCTGGATCCGGCCGTGGGGTTGCCTTGTAGTTGTTGTTATTCCTTTCCGTTGCCTTCGTAGGTCTTCCTTTGCCGTACTTGCCGCTTCCTATAGCGGGATCCGTAGATGTTGAGAGTCGAGGATGCACCCGGCCAAGTAGCAACTCCGGGTGGATCGGGGATATGCGCTCACAAGTAGGTCACTAGGAAGGTTGCAGAACTGGCCAATGTATTATCCAGTCAACGCTAGATCCACTACCAAAACCTTGCTAAGCCGTAGGGCCAATGTACTTCCCGTTTCCAGCGAAAGCGAAGGCACTTGCGATGTATAAGGCAAATTCGAGTCTGATTTATGCTTAAGTCCGATCCCATCCCAAAGTCCTATCTCCCTATGGATCCTATCATCCCATCTGTACCTACTGACTCTATGGAGCTTGGTTACCTTCCTTGCGTGTCGCTTGATTGTCCCAGTAGTACCGTGACCCCCGATCCATTGTCCGTTCCTTCGATCCAGGCACCGTCCGGATCCGTCTGAGTCCGACTCAGAATCAGATCTGGATCGGGATGAAGCCAAGTCCGGATCCATCATTCCGGGCGATCGCCTTTCTCGTCACTTTCCTGAATCGTGCTTCTCCACAACCGCCTCCTGTCTGTAGTTGGTGCCGACTAACGGCATCACTGCAGACACTCGTTCTCACTTCCGGATCCACCACTCGCTTGTCGACATGTCGGACTCCACACACGAGGCTTCCCATATTCCTTCGGAGGGCGGCGACTCGCGCGACGGCCGACGCACTACTCGCGATCCTTCCGCCGCCCATCCTACAGCGCTGGACCTGTCGGCCTCCATGGCTACTCGGGATGCGGCCGTGCGCGGGCAAGAGGAGGTAGCAGCGCTGCTACTCCGGGAGGTGCGCGACGCCCGAGAGACTGAGGCGCACCTCACGCACATGATCGCAGAACGGGAGCGTCTCCGCCAGGAGGTCGCTGACCTCCGCGCGCGCGCGGATCCATCCTTCGACGATACTCCCCAGATCCAGGATCTGCGAGGTCAGGTGGAGCGACAATCCTACGAGATCCAGGCCCTCGAAGACCGCCTCGCCGGATCCGAGCATGAGCGGCAGCGTCTCGCCGACAGCAACGACCATTTTACTTCGGAGGTGAGTTTGGCCGGGGCGGAGATCCGCGAGCTCCAGAGCGAACATGCCGACACCGACCGGGCTCGCCAGGATGCCGAGGAAGAGCGCCGGCTGGTCGAGCATACTCTAACACGCACGCAGGAGGCTCTACAGAGAACCGAGGCTGAGTTGGATGCGGCTGCTGCAGATATTCCAGCGTTACATCAGCGCTTGGACGATCTCGAGCGGGATCGGGATCGGGCCGTGGCCGCTTCGACTGAGGCTAATGCCCGCGCGGATCGACTGCAGAGCGACATGGAGGCACACCGGCGTCTACATCTGGAGGCTCAGACCGAGCTGAACCAACTCCGAGCGGTACACATGGCCACAATGGCAGACCTGGATCGGGCGGTCCAAGAGCGCGACACTCCCGAACTGGTCCGCCTCCAGCAGGCTCACAAATCCATGGCGACGGAATTGGCCCAGACTCGCCGTGCTCATGATGAATCTCGCCCCGAGGTGGATCGGCTACGCCTCCGGGTAGCGGAGCTCGAGCAGGATGCAGACACCGCAGAGCAGACTGTGAATTCGATGGCCAACGCGTGCAGGCCATCGAGGCGGATCGGCGCAGGTTGACCCAGGACTTAATCCACCTGAGCCAGGATCGTGAGGCTTTGGATCGTGCACACACGGCAGCACTACGCCAACTGATCATGATCACCGCGGTCTCAAGCATCCGTCCCGCGGCTGTTGAAGAGGTGTTGGATCCCGCCTTCATGTTGAGCTTGCTCCGTACGGCTCCTCCCATCTCGGTTGCGTCCGATCCTGCACGCCCAACGTCGGGGCTTACTCGATCTTCCGGTAAGGAGTCCGGATCCACACCTTCCAAGCGCGACCGTGATACAGCTGAGTCCACTGATCCGGATCCCAATCCAGACCCCAATCCCACTGCTCCGGCGCGGCGTCGCTTCCTCTCGGGTGATGACTCGGGCCGGAGTTTCAGGTCACCTGGCGCTTCCCCGGAGTCCAATCCACACGGTGGTGGAGAGGTCGATGACGACGGTGGCGATCCGGATTCCGAGAATCCCGACAACGATGCCAAACCTCTGGGCCAGGCAGTCCGTGACAACGACGTGGATGACGACCGAGAGGAGGACGAGGAGGAGAGCGAGGCGAGGTCCAACAGCGTCGAGGAAAGCGAGGATCCAGACACTGCCGCCGTAACCAACGAGCTGTTTGAAGCGCAGACCTTGGAGGCCATGTCGCAGTCTCGATCCGCTGAGCGCCGTCGCCAACAGGCTTCTCCTCTCCGTCCGCGTGTTGCTGGCGGGGCAGGTGAGCCTCCGGATGGATCGGATGATTCGGATCCACCTTCTCGCTCTGGTCCGAGGGTTCAACGCGGCGGTCCGGATCCAAATGATCGGCCTTCTCGGTCCGATCCATTAGCACCTGTGGCCCCGTTTGGTCCGGAGGAGCGCTGCATTCCAGGTCGTCAGTATGCCCGTGCGCTTGTGCCGGCGGACTGCGATCCATGGGTGGTAGCTCGTCTGAACGACGTGTCCATGGCATCCATGCTAATTGGAGTCTTATTTCCGGTATTGCCCACGGTTCTTGGTTGGGTGTTCCCGCACCTGGATCGGGAGGCCCGTCCATCGTATGGACTGCGGGATTACTGCTACGAGTTATCACCGAAGACAACGTGAAGGCCTTGTATGCTACCAACCCATGGGAGGTTCTCGAGGGTAACGGCGACGCTCTCTCTGTTGAACCTGGCGTCGGAGGGCGACTTGGTGTCTGGATCCAGAAGTACGGGCTGTATGAAGAGGACAACCTTATGTCGTACTGGGAATCCACACACTCCTTCCCGATCCCAGACGTCATGGTCGCAAAGCATCCTTGGCTGGCGGTGTTCCAAAAGGAGCGTGACAATCGCCGATCCCACGCTGGCCGTGCCTGGAAGCATCTACTGGAGCTCTTTATCGCAGTGATGCGAGATGGCTGGTGTGACTTGGATCTTTTGCTGGATCTACCCATCTTGCACTTTCCCAAGCGTTCGGAGACCGTCAAGTGGTACCCTGGATCGGTATCGCGCCAAGCCAACTTGGCCGATCCCAACGTGCACCGCCCAGAGCCCACCGATCTCCTGGAGGCGCTGGACGAGTGCAATAATGCGGATCCCTGGCGCAACCACTACCGTGATACGCCTCAGTAACATCCCGCACGCAACATCGCCCGTCTTCCGACCAAGTTCGACAACGTTCGCGCTGTCGGTGACCAGTGAGGGCGGCGTCCCACCGCTGCCGCCTGCGAGGGGATCCTGACTTTGAGCGCTTCCGTTGTTGCATCCAATCCACAGTCATAATCAGATCCAGCTCGAGGTGGATTCACGTCTGCATGTCTTAGTTTTGCTATAACACGGCTCATTCACATTTCGTCTTGGTTCATTCATCCACATCCACCGTAAGGCTGCTGATCACTTAACTCCAATCCCACGTCCTTCAACTTATTCGTAACAATCCATTGCTGCCAGTCCAGTTTCTTGGATCCAACTCCATGTCCGCCGCTCAACTTAGTCCAGAACCACCATCCACAGCGTTGGATCCAATGTTAGGAGCTTCCGTTAGCACTCAATCCATCTTCTTCTGCCTTGTTCAGACGCCGTTCGCGTCCAATCCATACATGCATTTACACAAAGTCCCAATCCACTGACCTGCAACCACCTTGCAGATCCATCATCTCAGCTTCTCCACAGAGCGACCAGCTCACTCTAGCGGATCCCAGCCCCACTACTCCTCGTGAGACTGCATCACACCAAACCGGTTCCGGTTAGTGCGATCCCGCAGGAACTCGTGCAGTATGGCACCGCAGTTGAGATCCGCCTCGTCGACCCAGGATGGTTCCTCGTAACCACGCCAATGCACCAAGAATTCGCGATGGATCCGTCCGTAACGAGTTCGTTTCCCCGTCCTCATGTCGGTAATCTTGTCCACTTCGTATTCATCTTCCTCCAGTTCCTGGATCCAGCTGTCCTCAGGTAACAACGCTTCATCGAAGTCGTACCGATCCGTAGTGCCCTCTGTCAACTGGATCTGAGGTCTATCCGGAAAGCTTCGAACTAACATCAGCTTCGACACATGTACCACGGGGAACAGCCTGTACTCAGTGCCAGGAGTCTCGATCCGCACCGCATATTCTCCGATCTTCTCAGCGACACGGAACGGCCCGTGCCACATGTGCGCCAGCTTGCGAGCGTATCCATCCTTGACCCGATCCAAGAATAGCCAAACGCGGGATCCAACTTCAATCTGATGTGGACGGACCTCCTCGTTGTGCCGATCCGCTCGATCAGCGATCGCCTCCTGCAAGCGTGTATTCACTTCCGCTCGTGCTTGCTGGTAGTAGCGTTGGATCTGGTACCGCCACCTCCTCGGATCGCGATCCTGACGGCGAGTGCTACCCACCGGGATCGTCGCTTCGAGGGTGGATCTAGGATCCCATCCATGTACCAAGTAGAAGGGTGTTTCTCCGCGGATCCGATCCTGTGCGGTGTTGAGTGCGAAGGTGAGGCGCTCCGCGTAGTCGTCCCAATCACGTTGATCCAGATCCTGCACATACATCTTGAGAGCACGGGTGGCAGTCTGCACCATGCGTTCTGCTGTCCCGTTCGCTTGCGGTCGATATGCCATCGTTGCACGTTGTCGTTGACCTAGGATCCGGTTGAAGGATCGGAAGAAGTCAGCCATGAACCCCGGCTCACGGTCATGTCGGATCACCTCACTGGCACCGAATCTTCTGAAGACACACTCTTCGTAGGACTCCGCAATAGTCTGTGCGGTTCGCGAGTCACTGGCCTTCGCAATCACGTATCCGGTAAACAGATCCACCCAAATCAACAACTCGGTATTACCCTTATTGGATCTGGGCAGCGACGGTATGTGATCCATCGCTATGATCTGGAAGGGGTACGTAGCTTGGATGTTACCCGGCGACTCGCCTTGGATCGTGGGTCGTCCTTTACCAGTTTCGCAATCCACACACTCACCCACATATCGCTGGACGCTCCGGTACAAACCTCGCCAGTGGAAGTGATCGCGGATCCGCTGGTAGGTGCGGCCGATCCCTTGGTGACCACCTTCCAGGCTGACATGGTAATGATGGAGGACGTCTTGCTGCAGGGTCTCTGGGAGCACCAGCCTCATCAATCCATCGCGATCCGCCTCCACCTTCTTCGTCGGGGGGCAGTAGAACAGCAGGTCGTTCCGATCCACTTCGTAATCCATTGCCATAATACCATAGGATCGGGCCTCCTCCTGCGTCAGACCTTGGATGTCGCCGGCCAGATACTTCTTCAAGCCAGAGATCCACGCCTCCTCGTCTTGCGCTTGGCGGATCCTAGCGATCCGGAGGTCTCTCACCACTTCTTCTTGTAGGACCCGCGGATTGGAAGTCGGACGCGAGTTGGATCGCGATCTTGCGCCGGCTCGGGTTGTCACAGGCGACATACGAGCGACGGGAGCATCCTCATCGGCCTTCACCACCAAGATCTCGTCCAGGCGGTTTAGAGTGACTAGATCCTGCATGTCTGCTTCATCCTCAACCATGATCCCGGCTTGACGTTGAAGCGCCGCGCTAGCAAGACTGTCGGCACTGCCGTTTCAGTCGCGCTTGACATGCACCAGCTCATGATTGGGCCAAACACGTAGTCGATCCAACGCCTTCTGCCTCAATAGCGTCAATCCAGGTTCCTTGCAGTCGATCTCACCTCGGACCTGGCGAATCACCAGATTGGAGTCACCACAGATCACAAGTCGCCGCTGCGCTTCGCCTTCGAGTAGATCCAGGCACAGCAGAAGTCCGTGATATTCCGCTTCATTGACGGTAAGGCCCTCAGCATACCCGGATCTAGCCTTCACCACAATCCACTCTGGCAGTTTCCAAAGGATCGCACTGTAGGCGCCTCCTCCTCGCTTGACACGCGCCGATCCATCAAAGCTGACCACATAGAGTTCTTCATCCGGTTGTACTGTCGGGATCGGAGCTTGGATCCTGCGTCGTGGCTCCTTCTTCGGCGCGATATCGATCAAGGCCTGATCCACCTTGGATCGGGGTGTGATACTGGCTGCCAGAGTTCCTAGGATCTCGTCCTCGCCCTTCGCGCACTTCATAATTTCTAGAGTCCATGGCGAAAGGAGTGCGGCCCATTGTCCTAACCGTCCTTGCAGACCAGTGGATCGAAACAGCCAAGCCAGCGTCGAGTGTCGGGTCAGAACCCGGATCTGGCGACCCACCAACATATTGTAGTTCAGATCCAGGATCCGCAGCAGGGCTAGCACCTCCTTCTCGACGACGCCGTAATTGAGCTCGTTCGACTTCAGCGTGCGGCTGGTGAAGGTGACTGGGTAGTGGATCCCGTCATACTCCTGCATCAGAGCGGCCGAAATGGCCCACTCACTAGCATACACTACCACCACGGGCAGCAGATCGACATTGAAGTGTCGGAGGATCGGAGTTCTCGCCATCTTCTCCTTCAGTGTCGCGAAGGCCCGATGAGCCCGGATCCAGCGTAGATCCACACTGTCTAAGCTGCATGTCTCCGGATCCAGAGTCCTCGCGCCGGCAGGATCCTCCGCCTCCAGGTCGGAAGTTTCCGTGGATTGAAGTTGTGGATCCACCGCCTTCGGTCCTAATGGATCCGACAAGTCCCGATCCCTCGGACCCAAACTCGTCAACTCCATGGCGACTTGGATGCGCTTCTGGTTATCCGGCTTACTCATCGCGGCAAAGTCCACCTCTCGTAGCTCATAGAGAACTGCTGCGTAGATCGCGTAGTCCTCCAGGAACCGACTGTAATAGTTCAGGCTGCCGAGGAATGATTGCATGGATCGGAGCGTCCCTGGGAAGGGTAGATCCGTCAAGGCAGATAAATCCTTGGGATTCGCCTCCAGTCCGGCATGGGACACTCGATGGCCCAGGTACTCCACCTTGCTCTTGCCCCAGAATCTCTTCACCCCACTGATAGAGAGATTCCATATGTCACACGCATCCAGCAGGGCATCCACCCGGTCGCACAAGTGATCCCAGGATCCAGCGGTCACCAGGATGTCGTCGATGTAGGATCGGCGTCCCAACACTGACGGTTTCCCCGGATCCTCCGGTTCTCCCGACTTCAGATCCAGATCCAATGACTTCGATCCCATTCCGCACTTGAGGCGCGACTCGCCGTCCGATCCCGATCCAGCTTCGAGTTGTGGGATCCGGGTGAATCCATACAGCGCATTGTCGAGCATCCGTTGGTATATCTGAGGCGCATTCTTCAATCCAAAGGGCATCCGGTTCCACTCGAACAATCCAAACGGGGTGATAAAAGCGGAAATCGCACGAGCCCGATCCGTCATAGTCACCACCCAGAATCCACTGGCCATATCCAACGAGCCGTACCACAGCTGTGGTGTAGCGGGATCAGCCAAAATCTGGTTAAGGCTTGATCGAGCTTCCCACCAGCGCCCAGACACCGACTAACGGAGGGGGTCCCCCAACGATCCGTGATCGGCTGAACTTGTTCTCACCTTGTGTACCCGTCGGCGGGCTGGATCTGCTCTCTCGGGGCTCCGAGGATGCAGCACTTGGTGAAGATCGAGTGTCTTGGCGTGACGCGGGGATAGTTCGTGGAGCAGCGCGGGAATCTTCGCTCTGCGTCCGAGTATACGCTCCGATCGAGGGTTATTCGCTGCGATCGGTCGGCCTGGAGTCGATCCAAGGCCTGTAGTTGCCTTTCCGGGTGTGTTCCTTCCTTCCTTGAGTTGCTTGCCGCTTCCTATAGCGGGATCGAGGTTGATCGAGAGGAGAACGATCGCCGGCCAAGCTGTATCCGGTCGATCGAGGACTTGCACACAAGAGATAGATCGCTAGAGCAGGTCAAGCTGGCCAATGTATTAATCCAGTCTTAACCGTACCGCTAGTTCACTACCCAAGGTGTCGACACTTGCCGAGGCCAATGCAGTTCCTGGGACTTGGTGACTTGAGGGGACTTGTGGTCTTCTGTGCAAAAGCTCTTCTGATTTATGTTTAGCGGGTGTTCTCCTACCGCTACCATCCTGCCTATCTTCCTACAACCAAACAACCACTGGATCCTTGCCCCGGCTTCGCTCTCCGGTGCCCCCCATCTTGGCCGATCGGCGATCAGCAATCCATCCTCGATCGGCAAATCAACCCCGATCGGCAACTCACCCTCGATCAGCAACTCACCCTTGATCGGCAACTTGCCCTCGATCGGCGATCGGCGATCCGCTCTCGATCGACTCGGGTAAACGGTAATCCACCACCGATCCGTCCGCCCCGGTGCTTGGACTACCCGGATCTCCGATGCTGGACCTCGATCTTGGTCTAGGTCCTCACTCGCTGACTCCGCTCCACTGTCTCGACGCGATCGCTCGTCGCCCGCTCTGATATACGTCACTTACGCGTCGACGTCACTCGATCACCTGATATCCTCTCTTGATCTGGGTTCACACTCGACGCCTGTCGCCCGATCGCCGATCCCATCTGGTTCCATCGATCGGCTGCGTTGCCTTTCTCGGAGAACATCATTCGAGAAGGATTCTTATCCAGCGCTTCTCCACATCCGCCCCCTGTCCGTAAGTTGTGTCGCACAGCGGCTCACTTCGGACAGTTGCTTCTTGGCCACTTTCGAATTTGCCGTCTCGAGCACCGATTTCCCGCCAATGAGTGCCCCACCGCCTGGTCCGCCTAGCCCCTCGGACGGCGACGACTCCGCCCACGGCTCTCCGCGATCAGCTCACTCGACGCCTCGATCGACGCGATCGTCGACCTCCCGACGCGCAGCAGCTTCCCCCGACGTTGCTCGCCGGATTGCCCGTCTCGAAGCCGAACTGCCGTGCGCTTACGCCTCGCGATCGACCATGTTCCGCGATCGAGCGCGCCTGGATGACACCGTCCGGGAGCTCACCGCCGACCTGCAGAATCTCGAGCGTTACCGCAAGTCCCAAGAAGACGAGATCCACCGTCTCCAGACCGAAGTGGACGACCTCCGACTGAGCGCGCAGGGGCAAGGCCCGCAACTGATCCAGGATCTCCGGGACCAGCTCGCGCAACAGGCGGCCGAGATGCGGGATATGGATCGTCGACTGTCTCGCACTCAGGCCGAGCTCTCCGACGCTCGCGCCGCCCGCGACGACCTCGATCACCAACTGGATCTCGCCTCGGCCGACATATCCGACCTCCGATCGCAGGTTTCGGTTCAAGAGCATGAGTTGGACATGGCGAACCATGAGCTGCAGATCACACGCGGGAGCCTCGATCGCGTCCAGGCTGCCCTTCAAACGGCCGAAGCTACGCTAGCGGCACGAGGACCCTCTGCTTCCGCGCCTGCTCTGGCCGCCCCAGTCCCGACACCTCCTGCTGGGGACGGCGCCGATCTGGATCGGCTACGTGATGATCTCCGCCGGACCGAGGAAGAACTACGTCTGATGGGTGTCGCTCGGGACGCGTCGGCAAGAGAAGTCCAACAGCTCCGGGACGATCCGGCACAAGCTAATCAGGATCGTGACACCGCCCTCCGAGACAACGCCGATCTCCGTAAGTAGCCTCTCCCCAACTTCGATCCCCCCGCTGATCTTGACTCACCCTGTCACTGTGGCACAGGATCCTGCGGCGAAAGTGCGCAGCAGGTGATCCGGGCCCAGGATGCCCAGTTCGTGGACGTCCAGAGTGCCTACGCCTTGCTACGGCGTGTCAGCGATCGCTCCAACGAGGATCTTGAGAGGGTTGCCGACACCCTGTCCGGGGTGGCACAGTGGATCGGGCGTCGACAGTGTGCGCCGCTCACACCCGCTCGTCGTAGCCGCAGCAGTTCCGGGTCGCCTGATTCTGCAGGGCACACTCACAAGCGCGCACGATCGGCACCTCCACCGCGCAGTCGATCACCATCCAAATCCCCGTCTCCTGCCTTCTCTCCGCCCGATCAAGACCAAGAATCGCCCGCCAAAGACCAGCCGCCTGCTGATCGCCGCGAAAAGGGCGACGAACGCGAGTCGGGCGAGCCCGATCGGGAGGAATCGGGTTCATCTCACCGATCTCAGGAGACGGATCAGCCATCCGAGGAGAAGTCGACCTCGGTGGAGTCTGGCAACGGTGAAGAGGAGTCTGAGTCCGAGGAAACGGACGAAGAAGCCCTCGCGGCGCTAGCCCGGTCCCGATCGGAGGCCCGCCGCCGCCAATCTGCCTCGCCGGCACGTACCCACACTTCTCAGACCCGATCGCGATCGCCCTCCATCATATCGATACACTCTCAGTCCGGATCGGCGCGTGCTCGATCGCCTCCGCGTTCGCCACCAGGATCGCCGCCCGGATCGCCCCCGCGTTCGCCGCCCGGGTCTCCGCCAGGATCGCCGCCGAGATCTCCGCCGGGATTGCCTGGGCCCCGGCCTCTGACTCCGCCATTGTTCCCGATCGGGACCATGATCCCCGGCTTCAACGCCCCCAGGGCGCTTACTCAGGGTGACACCGATCCGTGGCCGTCGATGCTACTGCGTCAGCTGCAGATCACCGGTATGATCTTGTCCACGTTGACCCATCATCTGCTCTTGCCCGAAGGATGGCTCTTCCCGGCCGCCGTTCGGGGCACTCGACAGCCCGTCGCCGGGACCGGCTACCGGGACGACCTGATCACCGGGCCAAATATCACGGCGCTACCGGCAACCCGTCCTTGGCAAGTTCTGCAGAACCCTGAAGACCCGTTGACGTTCGATCTGGCACTCCATCGAGGCGCCGCCACTCCATTGGGCCGGATCGCCGCCGCCTATCTGCAATTCGAGGAGCAACACCAACAAGCTTTTTGGGAGACGACCCATTACCTTCCGATCACCGGCCGTCAGCGCCAAGACCCGGTCGTCGAGCAATACCATGCGGATCGCCGATCGCGGCGGATCCGTCTCGGAGATCGATGGCGCCAGCTGGTGGCCACCATGTTGCCGATGATGCGGGCGATGTGGGCCGACGTCGATCTGCTACTGGATCCGTTTTTCCTTCATATCCCAGTGCGGACGCGGGACTCGGTGTTCTGGTACCCCGGCGTGGTTTCTCGCGCGGCAAATGCCGGTAATCCCACTCAGCACCAAGGTGAGCCGACCGACCTCTTGACCGCCCTGATCGAGGCCGACACCCATGATCCTTGGCGGAACCAGTATCGCGATCACCCTCAGGACCACCCGGCTCTGCGGATCCCGCGTCTCCGCAACAAGTTCAATCCCAACGTCGGTACTCAACGGCCGTAGGCTCAGTTCAGCCTCGCACGATCGGCTCCAGCGACCAGCACGTTAATCAAGCAGCTCGCCCCGGATCGAAGTCGTTCGGAGGCCGATCCTCTGCGATCACCACTCGATTCAATTCATTCCACTACAATACCCCATCTCTTTGTCTTATGTCTTCATCTCGTGTCGATCCACTCCATTCCACCTTAATTAGCCAAGATCCATCATCGTAACTCCTCGCGGTCGCTTCACAGCTTTCCGATCTGCACTTCTCATACATATACATGCATCCACATACAACCTTTTCCTCCGATCGACGGCCTACCCGTCGATCCGTCATCCACCTCGCTCACCAAGGCGACCAGCTTGCCCTGGCGGTCCGATCTCACTCTTCCTCGTGAGACTGCATCGCGTTAAACCGGTTCCGGTTCACACGATCTCGAAGGAACTCGTACAACAGAGCTCCACAGTTGAGATCGGCTTCGTCCACCCAGTCAGGATCATCGTAACCCTTCCAGTGTACCAGGAACTCCCGATACGTCCGGCCATACCGCGTCCTCCTGCCCGTCCGCATATCCGTGCTCTTCTCCACTTCATACTCGTTCGCATCTCGATCTGGAGTCCAGCTGTCCTCCGGAAGTAGGATCTCATCGAAATCGAGTCGATCCGCCTCGTCCACCGTGAGCTCGATCTGCGGTCGATCAGGGAAGTCCTTAACCAACTTCAGCTTGGACACATGCACGATCGGGAACAGGTGATAGTCCGTACCAGCAATCTGAAGCTTCATCGTGTACTCGTTCACCTTCTCGGCAACGCGAAATGGGCCGTGCCACAGGTGAGCTAGCTTCCGTGCATATCCTTCCTTCACGCGATCCAGGTACAACCACACCTGCGATCCAGCCTCGATCGAGTGCGGTCGAACTTCTTCATTGTGTCGATCGGCCCGATCAGCGATCGCCTCCCGTAAACGAGCATTCACCTGACTTCGAGCCTGATCGTAGTGCCTCTGGATCCGATAACGCCACCGCCGAGGGTTCCGGTCCCGCGTCCGAGTGCTACCCAAAGGTATCGTCGCCTCGAGCGTCGATCGAGGATCCCAACCATGCACCAGGTAAAAGGGCGAGTCTCCACGGATCCGATCTTGAGCCGTGTTGATCGCAAAGGTCAATCGTTCAGCGTACTCGTCCCAGTCCCTCTGATCCAGATCCTCCACGAACATCTTCAAGGCTCTCGTCGCTGTTTGTACCATTCGTTCCGCAGTACCGTTCGCTTGGGGCCGATAGGCCATCGTCGCTTGTGGTGAAGTGCTGAAGGAGAAGTTCCCGCTACCACGAAATTGAGTGCCACGGCAGCACGAGCGATCGATAGTCAAGAAGCGGTGGATCGGTGGATTCTGGTGTTACCAAGCCGTCGATCAACCCGACGCGAACGTAGATCAACCGTGTGAAGGGGCTTCAAGCTGATGAGAAGATCAAGGTGTTTAAGGATGGTGAAGTCAAGTCAAGATTGATAGAGGACGGACGTGGGCCAAGCCTGATCAAGGTCGAAGCATGCAGGCTGTCGATCGACTACGGCAGATCGTGGTGGGCTAGCCCCATGGGATCAACGCCGACTCAAGCCCCGATCGAAGGCAAGCATTGATGATCCGGTATGACCAGGGACAGAAGAAGACGGATCGGCGATGGACTGCGACGCACCCAAGTCATCGATCGAGGGTTGATCGCCGATCACCGATCAAGGGCCGATCGTGGAAGTCGATCGAGAGCGGATCGCCGATCACTGATCGGGATCCTCGATCGCCGATCAGCCAAGATGGGGGGCACAGGAGAGCGAAGCCGGGGCAAGAATCCAGTAGTTGTTTGGTTGTAGGATGATAGGCAGGATGGTAGCGGTAGAGAGACACCAGCTAAACACAAATCAGAAGAGCTTTTGCACAGAAGACCACAAGTCCCCTCAAGTCACCAAGTCCCAGGAACTGCATTGGCCTCGGCAAGTGTCGACACCTTGGGTAGTGAACTAGCGGTACGGTTAAGACTGGATTAATACATTGGCCAGCTTGACCTGCTCTAGCGATCTATCTCTTGTGTGTAAGTCCTCGATCGACCGGATACAGCTTGGCCGGCGATCGTTCTCCTCTCGATCAACCTCGATCCCGCTATAGGAAGCGGCAAGCAACTCAAGGAAGGAAGGAACACACCCGGAAAGGCAACTACAGGCCTTGGATCGACTCCAGGCCGACCGATCGCAGCGAATAACCCTCGATCGGAGCGTATACTCGGACGCAGAGCGAAGATTCCCGCGCTGCTCCACGAACTATCCCCGCGTCACGCCAAGACACTCGATCTTCACCAAGTGCTGCGTCCTCGGAGCCCCGAGAGAGCAGATCCAGCCCACCGACGGGTACACAAGGTGAGAACAAGTTCAGCCGATCACGGATCGTTGGGGGACCCCCTCCGTTAGTCGGTGTCTGGGCGCTGGTGGGAAGCTCGATCAAGCCTTAACCAGATTTTGGCTGATCCCGCTACACCACAATGGTGCGCGTGCCCGGATCTCTTGGGGACTCCGGATTTCACCGTGAGTCCGCAGAAGATGCGCAAGTGAAGAAAGAACCAGGGGAAGAGGCGTCGTCGGATATCGGATCGACGGAGACGCTGCTGAACAAGACGAGATCCGCGGATCGACAGAGTGCTCGGAGGACTTCTGTCGACGGAATCGAGGGCGATCTGGAGACAGATCTAGAAGACAAACCTCAACATCCTCCCCAGGTCCCTTCGGGGACCCCGGTGGATCTCGGTGCGAACCGAGTTTCACTAACAAAACAAACCAAAGCTGGATCGGACCGATATGCATTCGCAGACTCGCCGATCAGGCTCGATCCCGACTACCTGGACGCGATCGTGGACAAGGCCCAGATCGCGCGGAGGAAGCTGAGAGCGCCTGACTTGGACGACGAAGATCCCGGATCGCTGGCCCCCGACTGGTCTGAGGCTGACCTGGATCGTCAGTATCACCTGAAGAATCTGCGAGACTTCTTGCGTCAAGATCCTGTCATGGTGATCGTGCGGCCGAAGCGGATCGGCGACCCGAAGGGCCCGATCTCGGCCCCCCGCGCGACGGACAACAAGTTGTCGGCGGTGAAGAACCTGCTCGGACTGCTGAAGGAAGCCGGCTTCGTAGCTGGTGCCTTCGAAGCGAATGACCTTTTCGATCTAGATCTCGACGTGATCCAGACGGCGATCCAGACATTGGTCGACAAGCTGCGACCTCTGGTCGACGTGATCGCGGACCGTACGGACCCGAAGGCACCAGATCTTGTGTCGCCGGCACCGGTGTCGTCGCCGCGGGTGGAGTCTACAGGGTACCGATCGTCGTCTCCCTACGTCTCGGCTGCTGAACATGTATCGGATACGTCGTCTGAACCTCAGCGGATGTCTCTCGGCCCTTCCGGATCGGCGATGTTGGAGGCCCGATCGCGCAGCCAACGTCAAGAACGCACGCGATCAGGACCTCGGAAGCAGAAACCCAAGTCGACCGATCGGACCACCAGTGCTACCGGATCGGACGAGTCGAATGGCAGACTGGAGTCCTACTTTCAGGCTGCGATGGCCAGATTCTTGAGTGAACAACAAGCCGCGGTAGCAACGCCTGCTCCAGCGGCCGACGACAACGTGGGATCACGGGACGTGGAGATGGAATCAGCCGGATCGCCGGATCAAGACTGCTCGCAATGGGAATACGATCCGGACGACATCGATCTGCCGAGTTCGGCCCCTGCGGTGGTGGCTACCGCTGCCTCGGGATCCACTGGGTCCTCCCTGATCCAACGTGTGCGGATCTCGGCGATGTCGGATCTTAAGGAGTTCAGCGGCAAAGATCAGGACGAAGATCGCGCCCGATCGTGGATCAGCAAGGTGAAGTCGGCCTTCATGCGCGATCAAGCCACGGATGAAGAGAAGTGCCTGACTTTTGCAGATCTGCTGGCAGGGCCGGCGAAGAACTGGTACCGCCAGCTGGGCCGATCGACACGGAACAAGTGGAGCGATCTGCTCCGGAGTTTCCAGATCCAGTATTGTGGCCTAGGGGTATCAGTGGCTTGGCAGTACTATCACTCCCGCAAGCGATCGGATGAATCGCCGTTGGATTACCTCTATCGACTGAATGTGGCGGCTCTGCGTGCGAGACTGAAGATCAAGGACGGAGATTCCAAGGCCCGTCGAGAACATGTCGAACACTTTATTGAGACGCTGGGTGATCACGAACTGGCCGATCAGCTGACCCTACTTCGGCTTGCAGACGCAGACGATCTGGAGGAAGTCCTGCGCGCTCGAGAACGTGCGAAGAGCAGGCAGAAGCGATCGGCCTTTGGATCGAAGTATCGCCAGAAGGTTCCGCCCTCAGCACCAGCCGCCACGACCAAGCGAGCGGTGCGTGCAGTTCAGATCGCGAGCCAGGAGTCCGGATCAGACACCGGGTCGGACGGATCGGATTCAGAGGGCGATCTACGTCCCGTTTACCTAGCGTCAGCCGAAGACAAGCCTCGCAACGCTGGGGGCGACGTGACGAAGCAGGATCGAAACACCCAAGCGCCGATCAGTCACGATTCACCTCGATCGGACCCAAGATCGCGATCGTCGCCCGATGGACCGGACCGATCGAACCGCTGCTCGCACTGTGGATCACGGAAGCACACGGATCTGGATTGCTGGAGGCATTTGACGTGCGAGAAGTGTGGAAAGCGAGGACATCCGGCAGATCGCTGCCTGTTCGTGTGCCGCGGATGCGGCGAGCTGCATGAGATGGGCAAGTGTCCGATGGGGGAATTCTACAATCAGATCCGTCAATGGTTCAACCCGGTGAAGCACGCAGGCATGTTGCCCGCGATCGCCGAGAAGATGTTAAACTAGGACGCTCGCCGGGTTGGAATCCGGTACGAGCCGAGCGTTCTAGGTATTGCATCTATGCGTACGTGAACAAGAACACGGTAGATCGAGTAAGTGGACGGACTGATCTACGCGGTAATACATGTGATCTGCATGCGAAATCTGCCGCCAAGGTCTTGAGTCTACATCGATCGGACGACTTCAACCGCTCTGACGCCGAAGTGCCCTTGGATCTCCAGTCTGGTGAAACCCGGGGTTATTGGAAGCAACGCAGACCGGAAGAATGGTTCAGGCCAGCTGATGGAGAAGTGACGACTGAGATCCCGACGCATGATCATGATCGGAGTCTGCCTCGCGTCAGCGAGCACCGCCGATCTGGTGATGTGGTGACCGATCTACTTCCGGGAGAGTCCAGGGGGTATTGGAAACACCATTCGCCAGGTAAGTGGTTCCGTCAGGCCAAGATCACTGGCAAGATCAACAATGAGAAGTCGATCTTACTCTTAGACACCGGCGCCGAGGTGTCCATCGTGGACACCGCCTTTGCTCGTAAGGTGGGGTGCTATGTCGACACGAGTCAGAGCCAGGAGTGTGTGGGAATTGGTGAAAGCGTGTACATGACGGAAGGAAGGACCAGGATCAAGGTTACGCTGGCAGGATCGCTGGTGTATTTCTTCGATATCTGGGTCGGCGATCTGTCAGGGCAAGAGGCGATCTTGGGTATGGACTTCATGGTTCCTGCTGGGATCCGCCTCGATCTCGCGGACGGCTCTATCTGTCTGCCCGACGAAGTCAAGATCCAGCTAAGCGGACGCCGACAGCTGTATAATGACAACGTAAGGCACGTATGCGTGGATCAAGGAGTGCAGATCGCGATCGGAGCGTCGTTCGAGCTTCCGCTGCGGATGAAGGTGACAGATCGAGAGAAGCTGTGGGTTACCCACGGAGATCGTTGGGTGCCGACCGTGGTCCGTGGACCTGGTCGGATCCGATATCTCCAAGTTACCAACATCGGCGACAAAGACCTCGTCCTACACCGGAATGAACGGATCGCGATGTGGCTGGCCGGAGATCGGATACCCCGGGTGCCAGGATATGTGTCGATCGGGTCCCGTCGCTACATGGAATGGCAGAACTTAGCCTTCCAAGCCACGACGGAGGACCAGCTGGCTAACGAGGAAATACCAGCGGGACCGCCAGTATCGGCCGTCGAGCGACCGACTTATCCGACGCCCCGAGCCATTCTCCAGAGACCCGAGGTATCCCCGATCGCCGATCAGTCGGTAGGCCCACTCGATCCGACCAGTGGATCGGAGGTGAAGCGTCCCGATCCGGGGGTGGCTGCCGTTGATGCGCTTCGATCAGGGGGCGAATCGCGGCATGCAGCGATGGATGACGCGAAGCCACCAGTTGATAAAGTCTCAGAGAACGGCGGAACAGTGTTCCCTCACGTGCCATCGGCCGATCAGGTCGACGGTTGTGCCGTCGAACCAGATCTCGGGGGCGGGAGTACCGATCGGGTACCCTATGTGGTGGCCTTAGCCGTCGAAGAGTCGAAATCGAGTGAGGATGACGGTGTCCCAGCATCGGAACGACGGCCGCATGTGGCCGAAGACTCATCGATCGTTGGAGGTGATCAGTTAGAAGTCGAGATCAAACCCACCGCCATTCGGGACGATCCCGTCGCGACTGAACCAGATCGAGATGCTGACGCGGATGATCGGGATGTTGACGCTGATGATCAAGTCCATTACCACGAAGGCGGGAATCTGTCAGCCGAAGACGTCGAGGGCGAATTAGCTGTGCTTCCTGAAATTGTGATCTCGACGACAGATGAGGTCAAGATTGACGACATCAAGGTGGGAGATCTGGAGTTCAACACCCCGGAGGAGATCGACCGACTGCGAAAGAAGATCTGGCACAGGAGGCACCTGCTGATCGGCAAGGGCAATGCGCTTCCGCCAGCTGCCCGAGGCGTCACCTGCGACATCGACGTGGGCGATGCGAAGCCGATCGCCCAACGAGTTCGGAAGGTCGCCCCTCAGTTCGTGGAGAAAGTGTCGGATCTGATCAAGGGATTGCTGTCGGCCAAGATGATCAGGAAGTCCCGATCGCCGTGGGCTTCGCCGATCGTCGTGATCATCAAGAAGAACGGAGTGGATATCAGGTTGTGTATCGATTATCGGCTCGTCAACAGCCTGACCAGGCTGATGGTGTATCCGATGCCCCTGATCAACGATCTGCTGGAAGACCTGGACAAAGTGCTCTGGTATTGCTCGCTGGACATGGCTAGTGGATTCTGGGTGGTGACGATGACCGATCGAGCTCGTGCGATCTCAGCTTTTATCACTCACATGGGTCTGTTCGAGTGGAATCGGATGCCGTTCGGCCTGAAGAACGCTCCTCAGATCTATCAGCGACTTCTGGACGACGCGTTGTACGGGTTCACCAGGATCCCGCGATCGTCGAACTCGGAAGTCACCACGGACCTGATCGAGTCGGGCGAACCAGAAGATCCGGGGCGTCCATCAGTGCTGGGGCGCAGATCATACATCGATGACATCCTGGTGACGGCTGGATCATGGGATGAGCTGTGTGATCGTGTGGATCACCTGCTGGATGCTTGCGATAAGTGGAACCTCTCGATCAGTGTGGAGAAGAGCTCTTGGGGAATGCGCAAGGTGGACTATCTAGGACATCGTGTGTCGAACGATGGACTGGAGGCCAACCCGAAGGATCTCGCGGCACTGACAGATCTGCCGTTCCCTGGATCGCTCCGATCAATGCAGTCATTCTTGGGCAGCCTCAACTACTACAGCCGTTTCTTGGAAGACTACGCGATCTACGCGGCGATCCTGTATGAACTGCGCGAGGTGGACTTCGCTGAACTGAAGAAGCGTCCCGATCTGCGCCAGATCTTGGATCGTGATGCGCCGAACTCAGTAGATCGGAACTCGGCGGACCCCGATCAGACGCACGTTCCTGAAGTCGAAGTGGGAGACGAACGTTGGATCCGTGCTCATCGTGCGTTCTCGACACTGAAGACGAAGATCGCGACGACACTGATCCTGCGGCATTTCGATCGCGATCGAACTCCGGTTCTGATCGTGTATGCGAGTGACTGGGCGATCTCGGCCGCGCTGATGCAGGAGCACGACCAGATCTATCATCCTGTTACCTTCGCCAGTCGAACGCTGAAATCGAATGAACTGAACTACAACGTGGTGGAGAAGGAAGTGCTGGCGCTGTTACGGATCCTGGACTTGAACTACAATATGCTGGTTGGACGATCGATCCGGGTCCTGACCCGACACTCGACGTTGGCGTGGCTGTTCCGATCGCCTGGTCTTCAAGGTCGATTGGGTCAGTGGGCTGCACTCCTATCGCCCTGGACTCTCGAGATCACGAAGTGCACCAAGGGAGAGGACGAGATATTGGGAGCGATCGCCGCTAGTATTACGCCTCGATCGGACGTTGACGACGCGTTGATCGCGATCGCACCGAAGAAAGAACCCCGACGGAAAATCCAGGCCCCGATCCCGACTGTGCGCGCGGATGAGGAGCTGCTGGTGATTAGTTTTGACGGATCCGCACGTGTCAAGCGAGGCGGGGGCGCGTACAGTGCGATCTTGTGGAGGTTGCCCGAATGGAGTGTGGTGAAGGCACGATCGGGCTATGCTGAAGGGCTGACCGTCAATGAGGCGGAGTATCACGGTCTGTTGTTGGGCTTCGACCTCCTCGACGACATGGATCGCGGCCGATTGGTGATTTGTGGCGACTCCAACCTGGTGATCCGACAAGTACGGGGCGAGATCGACTGCAAAGCACCCAAGCTGACGTTGTTGAAGCAGAAGGTGCTCGATCGGCTGCGGAACTGGCCAGATCATGAACTGTTACATGTGAAACGAGATTGGAACGGAAGCGCCGACAGCCTGGCCAGCGCAGCACTCCAACGTGAAGGAGGCGTCGTCGTCGAGGATGAGGCCGATCACTTGGATCTGGTGACATTGAACCGGCTCGATGAGATCCTGGTGGTCAGATCTGACGAACCGATCGCCCGGCTATCGCCGATGACTACCCGATCGAACGCCCGATCACGACCGAATCCGACTGTCATGCAAGAGGAATTCGTGCGAGGACTGCGGATCGATCGGATTCGTCGAGCACAAGATGAAGAGGTGTGGATCGCAGGCATGAAGAAGTACCTGATGGGAGATGTGGCTGATCTGACACAGGATGAGGCCCGATCTTATGGCAACATAGCGGCAGACTACGAGATCGATGACAACGATCTGCTGTTCTACTGTCCGCCCTCCAAGCGATCGGAGGCAGATCGAGATGGATTGATGAGACTGGTTGCACCGGAGACGCTGCACCAAGATATCTTGCATCACTATCACTCTACTGTGGAAGGCGGCCACCAAGGGATTGGGCGTACCTATCAGCGGATCCGTGATCACTTTCACTGGAGAGGTCTCTTCAGGAGTGTGCAGAAGTACGTCGGAGAGTGTGTCGATTGTGAGACCGGCAAAGGGCGACCCACGATCAGGGGCGAGTCGCCGGGGAACATCCAGGCGACCTACCCGTTCCAGATCATAGCGATGGATCACATACCTTCGCTGCCCAAGTCATACAAAGGTAACACCGAACTGCTGATCTGGGTCGATCTGTTCACAGGATACGTGATCGCGAAGGCCAGCTCCTCCCGAACGGCGCAGACGATCGCCGAATCTTACGAAGAGTGTGTGTTCCGGCGGTTCGGTGCCAGCGAGGTGATCAGGCATGATCGCGAACCGGGATTTATGGCTGACTTCTTCCGCGCCTTTAACAAGATCCTGGGTATGCGTCAGCGAGCGACGATGGCATATCGGCCCCAAGCGAACGGTACTGCGGAACGAATGGTACAAACAGCGACGAGAGCCTTGAAGATGTTCGTGGAGGATCTGGATCAGAAGGATTGGGATGAGTACGCAGAGCGATTGACCTTCGCCATCAACACGGCTCAAGATCGGATCCGCGGAGACTCGCCCTTTTACCTGGTGCATGGTTGGGACCCTCGATCGACGCTCGAGGAGACGACACCTTTGGGTAGCACTCGGATGCGGGATCGGAATCCTCGGCGGTGGCGTTATCGGATCCAGAGGCACTACGATCAGGCTCGAAGTCAAGTGAATGCTCGCCTACGGGAGGCGATCGCTGATCGGGCCGATCGACACAATGAAGAAGTTCGACCGCACTCGATCGAGGCTGGATCGCAGGTGTGGTTGTACCTGGATCGCGTGAAGGAAGGATATGCACGGAAGCTAGCTCACCTGTGGCACGGCCCATTTCGCGTTGCCGAGAAGGTGAACGAGTACACGATGAAGCTTCAGATTGCTGGTACGGACTATCACCTGTTCCCGATCGTACATGTGTCCAAGCTGAAGTTGGTTAAGGACTTCCCCGATCGACCGCAGATCGCGCTCACAGTGAACGAAGCCGATCGACTGGATTTCGACGAGATCCTACTTCCGGAGGATAGCTGGACACCCGATCGAGACGCGAACGAGTACGAAGTGGAAAAGATCGTAGACATGAGGACGGGCAGAAGGACACGGTACGGCCGGACGTATCGGGAGTTCCTGGTACACTGGAAGGGTTACGATGATCCTGACTGGGTGGACGAAGCCGATCTCAACTGTGGAGCTCTGTTGTACGAGTTCCTCCGAGATCGTGTGAACCGGAACCGGTTTAACGCGATGCAGTCTCACGAGGAAGAGTGAGATCGGACCGCCAGGGCGAGCTGGCCGCCTTGGTGAGCGAGATGGATGACGTATCGACGGGGAGGCCGTCGATCGGAGGAAAAGGTTGTATGTGGATGCATGTATATGTATGAGAAGTGCAGATCGGAAGGTTATGGAGCGACCGCGATGTGTTACGATGGTGGATCTTGGCTGATCGTGTTGGAAATGAGTGGAGCGATCAAGGTCAACAGTCGCATGGCGGGGACGAAGTATTGTAATGGAATGAATTCTGCACGTCCATCGCGTCGTTCCGGGCCTGCTCCGCCTCGGCCATCATTACCCGGTACTGCTCGATCGGCACCCGCTGCACAGACGCAGCAGTATCCGAGCGCGCAGGCCGCTGATGATTTGACGTGGCCGACGAAACCGGCGGCTGTTCAGGTCGAAGGGTCGCGCGCGACGTTTCGCCACAATGTTCCGCCCTACCGTCGCGATGGTCCACCCCGCTGATTGACGCGGCTGGCGACGTCAGGTGACGATTGAAGAGGATCGGTCATCGGATTGACTACGACCTCGGGTGGACTGATCAATCGACAGGCTGATCGCTGCAGCTGATCACTGCAGCCGATCGTGTGAGCCGGACTGATATTACGGCTGCTGGATATTACGGCTGCTGGATATTACGGCTGCTGGATACCGACATCGTGGTTGAACTCGTAGTGAAGACGCGAGATCGGCAGCGCCGGAGAGTATCGGTCCCACTAGCGATCGTGTTTGCTCGCCTCAACAATCGGGTTGATCTCGGCAGACTACGCAACTGAGGTGCATGGAAAGTTGGAGACTGTGTCCGTAGTGAGCCGCCGTACGACCCGACTTACGGACAGGGGGCGGTTGTGGTGAAGTGCTGAAGGAGAAGTTCCCGCTACCACGAAATTGAGTGCCACGGCAGCACGAGCGATCGATAGTCAAGAAGCGGTGGATCGGTGGATTCTGGTGTTACCAAGCCGTCGATCAACCCGACGCGAACGTAGATCAACCGTGTGAAGGGGCTTCAAGCTGATGAGAAGATCAAGGTGTTTAAGGATGGTGAAGTCAAGTCAAGATTGATAGAGGACGGACGTGGGCCAAGCCTGATCAAGGTCGAAGCATGCAGGCTGTCGATCGACTACGGCAGATCGTGGTGGGCTAGCCCCATGGGATCAACGCCGACTCAAGCCCCGATCGAAGGCAAGCATTGATGATCCGGTATGACCAGGGACAGAAGAAGACGGATCGGCGATGGACTGCGACGCACCCAAGTCATCGATCGAGGGTTGATCGCCGATCACCGATCAAGGGCCGATCGTGGAAGTCGATCGAGAGCGGATCGCCGATCACTGATCGGGATCCTCGATCGCCGATCAGCCAAGATGGGGGGCACAGGAGAGCGAAGCCGGGGCAAGAATCCAGTAGTTGTTTGGTTGTAGGATGATAGGCAGGATGGTAGCGGTAGAGAGACACCAGCTAAACACAAATCAGAAGAGCTTTTGCACAGAAGACCACAAGTCCCCTCAAGTCACCAAGTCCCAGGAACTGCATTGGCCTCGGCAAGTGTCGACACCTTGGGTAGTGAACTAGCGGTACGGTTAAGACTGGATTAATACATTGGCCAGCTTGACCTGCTCTAGCGATCTATCTCTTGTGTGTAAGTCCTCGATCGACCGGATACAGCTTGGCCGGCGATCGTTCTCCTCTCGATCAACCTCGATCCCGCTATAGGAAGCGGCAAGCAACTCAAGGAAGGAAGGAACACACCCGGAAAGGCAACTACAGGCCTTGGATCGACTCCAGGCCGACCGATCGCAGCGAATAACCCTCGATCGGAGCGTATACTCGGACGCAGAGCGAAGATTCCCGCGCTGCTCCACGAACTATCCCCGCGTCACGCCAAGACACTCGATCTTCACCAAGTGCTGCATCCTCGGAGCCCCGAGAGAGCAGATCCAGCCCGCCGACGGGTACACAAGGTGAGAACAAGTTCAGCCGATCACGGATCGTTGGGGGACCCCCTCCGTTAGTCGGTGTCTGGGCGCTGGTGGGAAGCTCGATCAAGCCTTAACCAGATTTTGGCTGATCCCGCTACACCACACGCTCGCTGACGCATACCCAGGATCTTGTTAAAGGCGCGGAAGAAGTCAGCCATAAATCCCGGTTCGCGATCGTGCCTGATCACCTCGCTGGCACCGAACCGCCGAAACACGCACTCTTCGTAAGATTCGGCGATCGTCTGCGCCGTTCGAGAAGAGCTGGCCTTCGCGATCACGTATCCTGTGAACAGATCGACCCAGATCAGCAGTTCGGTGTTACCTTTGTATGACTTGGGCAGCGAAGGTATGTGATCCATCGCTATGATCTGGAACGGGTAGGTCGCCTGGATGTTCCCCGGCGACTCGCCCCTGATCGTGGGCCGCCCTTTGCCGGTCTCACAATCGACACACTCTCCGACGTACTTCTGCACACTCCTGAAGAGACCTCTCCAGTGAAAGTGATCACGGATCCGCTGATAGGTACGCCCAATCCCTTGGTGGCCGCCTTCCACAGTAGAGTGATAGTGATGCAAGATATCTTGGTGCAGCGTCTCCGGTGCAACCAGTCTCATCAATCCATCTCGATCTGCCTCCGATCGCTTGGAGGGCGGACAGTAGAACAGCAGATCGTTGTCATCGATCTCGTAGTCTGCCGCTATGTTGCCATAAGATCGGGCCTCATCCTGTGTCAGATCAGCCACATCTCCCATCAGGTACTTCTTCATGCCTGCGATCCACACCTCTTCATCTTGTGCTCGACGAATCCGATCGATCCGCAGTCCTCGCACGAATTCCTCTTGCATGACAGTCGGATTCGGTCGTGATCGGGCGTTCGATCGGGTAGTCATCGGCGATAGCCGGGCGATCGGTTCGTCAGATCTGACCACCAGGATCTCATCGAGCCGGTTCAATGTCACCAGATCCAAGTGATCGGCCTCATCCTCGACGACGACGCCTCCTTCACGTTGGAGTGCTGCGCTGGCCAGGCTGTCGGCGCTTCCGTTCCAATCTCGTTTCACATGTAACAGTTCATGATCTGGCCAGTTCCGTAACCGATCGAGCACCTTCTGCTTCAACAACGTCAGTTTGGGTGCTTTGCAGTCGATCTCGCCCCGTACTTGCCGGATCACCAGGTTGGAGTCGCCACAAATCACCAATCGGCCGCGATCCATGTCGTCGAGGAGGTCGAAGCCCAACAACAGACCGTGATACTCCGCCTCATTGACGGTCAGCCCTTCAGCATAGCCCGATCGCGCCTTCACCACACTCCATTCGGGCAACTTCCACAAGATCGCACTGTACGCGCCCCCGCCTCGCTTGACACGGGCGGATCCGTCAAAACTTATCACCAGCAGCTCCTCATCCGCGCGCACAGTCGGGATCGGGGCTTGGATCTTCCGCCGGGGTTCCTTCTTCGGCGCGATCGCGATCAGCGCGTCATCAACATCCGATCGAGGCGTAATACTGGCGGCGATCGCCCCCAATATCTCGTCCTCTCCCTTGGTGCACTTCGTGATCTCGAGAGTCCAGGGTGATAGGAGTGCAGCCCACTGACCCAATCGACCTTGAAGACCAGGCGATCGGAACAGCCACGCCAACGTCGAGTGTCGGGTCAGGACCCGGATCGATCGTCCAACCAGCATATTGTAGTTCAAGTCCAGGATCCGTAACAGCGCCAGCACTTCCTTCTCCACCACGTTGTAGTTCAGTTCATTCGATTTCAGCGTTCGACTGGCGAAGGTAACAGGATGATAGATCTGGTCGTGCTCCTGCATCAGTGCGGCCGAGATCGCCCAGTCACTCGCGTACACGATCACAACCGGGGTCCGATCACGATCGAAATGCCGCAGGATCGGCGTCGTCGCGATCTTCATCTTCAATGTCGAGAACGCACGATGAGCACGGATCCAACGTTCGTCTCCCACTTCGACTTCAGGAACGTGCGTCTGATCGGGGTCTGCCGAGTTCCGATCTACTGAGTTCGGCGCATCACGATCCAAGATCTGGCGCAGATCGGGACGCTTCTTCAGTTCAGCGAAGTCCACCTCGCGCAGTTCATACAGGATCGCCGCGTAGATCGCGTAGTCTTCCAAGAAACGGCTGTAGTAGTTGAGGCTGCCCAAGAATGACTGCATTGATCGGAGCGATCCAGGGAACGGCAGATCTGTCAGTGCTGCGAGATCCTTCGGATTGGCCTCCAGTCCATCGTTCGACACGCGATGTCCTAGATAGTCCACCTTGCGCATCCCCCAAGAGCTCTTCTCCACACTGATCGAGAGGTTCCACTTGACACAGGCGTCCAACAGGTGATCCACCCGATCACACAGCTCATCCCATGATCCAGCCGTCACCAGAATGTCGTCGATGTACGATCTGCGGCCTAGCACTGACGGACGCCCCGGATCTTCTGGTTCGCCCGACTCGATCAGGTCCGTGGTGACTTCCGAGTTCGACGATCGCGGGATCCTGGTGAACCCGTACAACGCGTCGTCCAGAAGTCGCTGATAGATCTGAGGAGCGTTCTTCAGGCCGAACGGCATCCGATTCCACTCGAACAGACCCATGTGAGTGATAAAGGCCGAGATCGCACGAGCTCGATCGGTCATCGTTACCACCCAGAATCCACTAGCCATGTCCAGCGAGCAATACCAGAGCACCTTGTCCAGATCTTCCAGCAGATCATTGATCAGGGGCATCGGGTACACCATCAGCCTAGTCAGACTGTTGACGAGCCGATAATCGATACACAACCTGATATCCACGCCGTTCTTCTTGATGATCACGACGATCGGCGAAGCCCACGGCGATCGGGACTTCCTGATCATCTTGGCTGACAGCAATCCCTTGATCAGATCCGACACCTTCTCCACGAACTGAGGAGCGACCTTCCGAACTCGTTGGGCGATCGGTTTCGCATCGCCCACGTCGATGTCGCAGGTGACACCTCGGGCAGCTGGCGGAAGCGCATTGCCTTTGCCGATTAGCAGGTGCCTCCTGTGCCAGATCTTCTTTCGCAGTCGGTCGATCTCCTCCGGGGTGTTGAACTCCAGATCTCCCACCTTGATGTCGTCAATCTTGACCTCATCTGTCGTCGAGATCACAATTTCAGGAAGCACAGCTAATTCGCCTTCAACATCTTCGGCTGATAGATTCCCGCCCTCGTGGTAATGGACTTGATCATCAGCGTCAACATCTCGATCGTCCGTATCAACCTCTCGATCTGGTTTAGCCGCGACGGGATCCTCCCGATTGGCAGTGGATTTGGTCTCGACTTCTGCCTGATCGCCTCCAACGATCGATGGGTCTTCGGCCACATGCGGCCGTCGTTCCGATGCTGGAATACCGCCGCCAGCTGTTTCGCCACTCGATTTCGATTCTTCTACGGCTAAGGTCATCACATAGGGTACCCGATCGGTACTCCCGCCCCCGAGATCTGGTTCGACGGCACAACCGTCGACCTGATCGACCGATGGCACGTGAGGGGACACTGTTCCACCGTTCTCTGAGACCGGATCAACTTGTGGCTTCACGTCCTCCATCACTGTGTGCACTGGGTCTGCGATCGATGACGGTCGGTTCTCCGACGACACCTGTTCCTGCTTCGGGAGACATCCGATCTCCGATCCGGAAGGTTCACCCACCGACTTCATAGGATCTGACCGAGGCCCGGGCGAATCCTTGACTAAGGCCGACGGAATAGACAACCCTGACTCCTCGGCCACGTGACCGCTTTTCAGCAGCGATCCGCCCCCTGATCGAAGCGTATCAACGGCAGCCACCCCCAGATCGGAGCATCTCACCTCCGATCCACTTGTCGGATCGAGTGGCCCTATCGCCTGATCGGCGATTGGGGGTGCCTCGGGTCTCCGGAGAATGGCTCGGGGTGCCGGATAAGTCGGTCGCTCGACGGCTGATACTGGCGGTCCTGCTGGTATTTCCTCGTTAGCCAGCTGGTCCTCCGTCGTGGCTTGGAAGGCTAAGTTCTGCCATTCCATGTAGCGACGGGACCCGATCGACACGTATCCTGGCACCCGGGGTATCCGATCTCCGGCCAGCCACATCGCGATCCGTTCATTCCGGTGTAGGACGAGGTCTTTGTCGCCGATGTTGGTAACTTGGAGATATCGGATCCGACCAGGTCCACGGACCACGGTCGGCACCCAACGATCTCCGCGGGTAACCCACAGCTTCTCTCGGTCTGTCACCTTCATTCGCAGCGGAAGCTCGAACGACGCTCCGATCGCGATCTGCACTCCTTGATCCACGCATACGTGCCTTACGTTGTCGTTATACAGCTGCCGGCGTCCGCTAAGCTGGATCTTGACTTCGTCGGGCAGACAGATAGAGCCGTCCGCGAGATCGAGACGGATCCCAGCTGGAACCATGAAGTCCATACCCAAGATCGCCTCTTGCCCTGACAGATCGCCGACCCAGATATCGAAGAAATACACCAGCGATCCTGCCAGCGTAACCTTGATCCTGGTCCTTCCTTCCGTCATGTACACGCTTTCACCAATTCCCACACACTCCTGGCTCTGACTCGTGTCGACATAGCACCCCACCTTACGAGCAAAGGCGGTGTCCACGATGGACACCTCGGCGCCGGTGTCTAAGAGTAAGATCGACTTCTCATTGTTGATCTTGCCAGTGATCTTGGCCTGACGGAACCACTTACCTGGCGAATGGTGTTTCCAATACCCCCTGGACTCTCCCGGAAGTAGATCGGTCACCACATCACCAGATCGGCGGTGCTCGCTGACGCGAGGCAGACTCCGATCATGATCATGCGTCGGGATCTCAGTCGTCACTTCTCCATCAGCTGGCCTGAACCACTCTTCCGGTCTGCGTCGCTTCCAATAACCCCGGGTTTCACCAGACTGGAGATCCAAGGGCATTTCGGCGTCAGAGCGGCTGAAGTCGTCCGATCGGTGTAGACTCAAGACCTTGGCGGCAGATTTCGCATGCAGATCACATGTATTACCGCGTAGATCAGTCCGTCCACTTACTCGATCTACCGTGTTCTTGTTCACGTACGCATAGATGCAATACCTAGAACGCTCGGCTCGTACCGGATTCCAACCCGGCGAGCGTCCTAGTTTAACATCTTCTCGGCGATCGCGGGCAACATGCCTGCGTGCTTCACCGGGTTGAACCATTGACGGATCTGATTGTAGAATTCCCCCATCGGACACTTGCCCATCTCATGCAGCTCGCCGCATCCGCGGCACACGAACAGGCAGCGATCTGCCGGATGTCCTCGCTTTCCACACTTCTCGCACGTCAAATGCCTCCAGCAATCCAGATCCGTGTGCTTCCGTGATCCACAGTGCGAGCAGCGGTTCGATCGGTCCGGTCCATCGGGCGACGATCGCGATCTTGGGTCCGATCGAGGTGAATCGTGACTGATCGGCGCTTGGGTGTTTCGATCCTGCTTCGTCACGTCGCCCCCAGCGTTGCGAGGCTTGTCTTCGGCTGACGCTAGGTAAACGGGACGTAGATCGCCCTCTGAATCCGATCCGTCCGACCCGGTGTCTGATCCGGACTCCTGGCTCGCGATCTGAACTGCACGCACCGCTCGCTTGGTCGTGGCGGCTGGTGCTGAGGGCGGAACCTTCTGGCGATACTTCGATCCAAAGGCCGATCGCTTCTGCCTGCTCTTCGCACGTTCTCGAGCGCGCAGGACTTCCTCCAGATCGTCTGCGTCTGCAAGCCGAAGTAGGGTCAGCTGATCGGCCAGTTCGTGATCACCCAGCGTCTCAATAAAGTGTTCGACATGTTCTCGACGGGCCTTGGAATCTCCGTCCTTGATCTTCAGTCTCGCACGCAGAGCCGCCACATTCAGTCGATAGAGGTAATCCAACGGCGATTCATCCGATCGCTTGCGGGAGTGATAGTACTGCCAAGCCACTGATACCCCTAGGCCACAATACTGGATCTGGAAACTCCGGAGCAGATCGCTCCACTTGTTCCGTGTCGATCGGCCCAGCTGGCGGTACCAGTTCTTCGCCGGCCCTGCCAGCAGATCTGCAAAAGTCAGGCACTTCTCTTCATCCGTGGCTTGATCGCGCATGAAGGCCGACTTCACCTTGCTGATCCACGATCGGGCGCGATCTTCGTCCTGATCTTTGCCGCTGAACTCCTTAAGATCCGACATCGCCGAGATCCGCACACGTTGGATCAGGGAGGACCCAGTGGATCCCGAGGCAGCGGTAGCCACCACCGCAGGGGCCGAACTCGGCAGATCGATGTCGTCCGGACCGTATTCCCATTGCGAGCAGTCTTGATCCGGCGATCCGGCTGATTCCATCTCCACGTCCCGTGATCCCACGTTGTCGTCGGCCGCTGGAGCAGGCGTTGCTACCGCGGCTTGTTGTTCACTCAAGAATCTGGCCATCGCAGCCTGAAAGTAGGACTCCAGTCTGCCATTCGACTCGTCCGATCCGGTAGCACTGGTGGTCCGATCGGTCGACTTGGGTTTCTGCTTCCGAGGTCCTGATCGCGTGCGTTCTTGACGTTGGCTGCGCGATCGGGCCTCCAACATCGCCGATCCGGAAGGGCCGAGAGACATCCGCTGAGGTTCAGACGACGTATCCGATACATGTTCAGCAGCCGAGACGTAGGGAGACGACGATCGGTACCCTGTAGACTCCACCCGCGGCGACGACACCGGTGCCGGCGACACAAGATCTGGTGCCTTCGGGTCCGTACGGTCCGCGATCACGTCGACCAGAGGTCGCAGCTTGTCGACCAATGTCTGGATCGCCGTCTGGATCACGTCGAGATCTAGATCGAAAAGGTCATTCGCTTCGAAGGCACCAGCTACGAAGCCGGCTTCCTTCAGCAGTCCGAGCAGGTTCTTCACCGCCGACAACTTGTTGTCCGTCGCGCGGGGGGCCGAGATCGGGCCCTTCGGGTCGCCGATCCGCTTCGGCCGCACGATCACCATGACAGGATCTTGACGCAAGAAGTCTCGCAGATTCTTCAGGTGATACTGACGATCCAGGTCAGCCTCAGACCAGTCGGGGGCCAGCGATCCGGGATCTTCGTCGTCCAAGTCAGGCGCTCTCAGCTTCCTCCGCGCGATCTGGGCCTTGTCCACGATCGCGTCCAGGTAGTCGGGATCGAGCCTGATCGGCGAGTCTGCGAATGCATATCGGTCCGATCCAGCTTTGGTTTGTTTTGTTAGTGAAACTCGGTTCGCACCGAGATCCACCGGGGTCCCCGAAGGGACCTGGGGAGGATGTTGAGGTTTGTCTTCTAGATCTGTCTCCAGATCGCCCTCGATTCCGTCGACAGAAGTCCTCCGAGCACTCTGTCGATCCGCGGATCTCGTCTTGTTCAGCAGCGTCTCCGTCGATCCGATATCCGACGACGCCTCTTCCCCTGGTTCTTTCTTCACTTGCGCATCTTCTGCGGACTCACGGTGAAATCCGGAGTCCCCAAGAGATCCGGGCACGCGCACCATTGTGGTGTAGCGGGATCAGCCAAAATCTGGTTAAGGCTTGATCGAGCTTCCCACCAGCGCCCAGACACCGACTAACGGAGGGGGTCCCCCAACGATCCGTGATCGGCTGAACTTGTTCTCACCTTGTGTACCCGTCGGTGGGCTGGATCTGCTCTCTCGGGGCTCCGAGGACGCAGCACTTGGTGAAGATCGAGTGTCTTGGCGTGACGCGGGGATAGTTCGTGGAGCAGCGCGGGAATCTTCGCTCTGCGTCCGAGTATACGCTCCGATCGAGGGTTATTCGCTGCGATCGGTCGGCCTGGAGTCGATCCAAGGCCTGTAGTTGCCTTTCCGGGTGTGTTCCTTCCTTCCTTGAGTTGCTTGCCGCTTCCTATAGCGGGATCGAGGTTGATCGAGAGGAGAACGATCGCCGGCCAAGCTGTATCCGGTCGATCGAGGACTTGCACACAAGAGATAGATCGCTAGAGCAGGTCAAGCTGGCCAATGTATTAATCCAGTCTTAACCGTACCGCTAGTTCACTACCCAAGGTGTCGACACTTGCCGAGGCCAATGCAGTTCCTGGGACTTGGTGACTTGAGGGGACTTGTGGTCTTCTGTGCAAAAGCTCTTCTGATTTATGTTTAGCGGGTGTTCTCCTACCGCTACCATCCTGCCTATCTTCCTACAACCAAACAACCACTGGATCCTTGCCCCGGCTTCGCTCTCCGGTGCCCCCCATCTTGGCCGATCGGCGATCAGCAATCCATCCTCGATCGGCAAATCAACCCCGATCGGCAACTCACCCTCGATCAGCAACTCACCCTTGATCGGCAACTTGCCCTCGATCGGCGATCGGCGATCCGCTCTCGATCGACTCGGGTAAACGGCAATCCACCACCGATCCGTCCGCCCCGGTGCTTGGACTACCCGGATCTCCGATGCTGGACCTCGATCTTGGTCTAGGTCCTCACTCGCTGACTCCGCTCCACTGTCTCGACGCGATCGCTCGTCGCCCGCTCTGATATACGTCACTTACGCGTCGACGTCACTCGATCACCTGATATCCTCTCTTGATCTGGGTTCACACTCGACGCCTGTCGCCCGATCGCCGATCCCATCTGGTTCCATCGATCGGCTGTGTTGCCTTTCTCGGAGAACATCATTCGAGAAGGATTCTTATCCAGCGCTTCTCCACACAGCACCTTGTCCAGATCCTCAAGCAGGTCGTTGATCAAGGGCATCGGGTAGATCATCAGTCGAGTCAGACTGTTAACCAGTCGGTAGTCAATACACAACCTTATATCCACCCCGTTCTTCTTGATGATGACCACGATCGGAGACGCCCACGGGGACGTTGAATCCTTGATAATCTTCGCACCGAGCAATCCCTTGATCAGATCCGACAACTTCTCATGATACTGTGGTGCCACCTTACGCACACACTGGGCAACAGGCTTGGCATCGCCAACGTCGATGTCACACACGACACCTCGCGCCGCCGGCGGCAGCGCATTGCCTTTGCCAATCAGCAGGTGTCGGCGCTTCCAGATCCTTCGCCGAAGTCGGTCAATCTCTTCCGCCGTATTAACATCTGGATCCCCCACCTGGATGTCTTCTATTGTCACTTCTTCCGTGGTCGAAGTCACTTCGGGCAATACGGCCATCTCCGCTTCAACATCCTCGGCATGCAGATCCCCGCTCACATGATAGCAGACTTGGTCATCCGCCTCCGAGTCGATGAATCGCGGATTTTCGGTAGTCGGTGGATCGGGGCTGACCGTTGGATCGGACGTCGGACCTGATTTCCGCCTCTTCTCTCCGTCTGGATCTGCGCCTCGTCCCATCTCACCATCTGCAACTTGACGTTCCACTGGATCCATGGCCTGTCCCGTAGCACTATCTGTTGAATCTGCGGATCCGCCCCCTGTCTCTTCGTGATTACCACCCGATGTGACAACGGGATGGACCGCCTGTTCCACAGCAGCTGGATCCAGCGCCTCTTCGCCGCCTTGCGCGTCAGTCGTCGGGCCTTGATCCGTCGGTCCATCGCCTGGTCCCCGCGAGTCTTCGACATCAGGCTCGCCACTTGGATCCCGGTCGAGCACGCGTCCAGCAGGAGCTTCATCTGGATCGGGGGCGGGCGTATCATCAGGCGCAGCAGTTTGGTCCCGTCGCACCTGGGTAGACGCCATCCGGGGCATCCTCAGCTGTGTTGCATCGTAGTCTGTCGCTGACGTCGGATCTGACTCCGGTGGATCGTCCACAGCTCGTTCGCCCGGTCCACACCCAGGATCCTGGGATCGGATCTGGGGGGATGGGCTTAGGATCGACACCCGTCGCGACGCCTCGTCGCCCAACACGGTCTCCTTCTCGCAGTCCATCGACACCTCCGTTGGGGCAGTCAGCACGCCCCTTCCCAATGAGTCTTCATCCCTTGGATCGAGATTTGGTAGACCTTCGGCTGCTGGATCCGGGTTTGGTAGACGATCACGCGGGTCTCCCGGCCGCGAATCCATGGCGTAAGCCGTAGTTGAAGCCTGGGGACGCGGTATCCTTGCCGTCCCGTCCACGTGTCCTTCGGTTGTCTGGTCGGGTGGATCCGACGACGGTCCGCCCTGTTCATCCTCAGCACCCTTGGATCTGGACTCCACCTGTCGGACTTGAGCTGGATGCGGCCTTCGCAGTATTGCACGCGGCATCGGGTACTCGGGGCGCTCCACCATCGGCCCTGGCGGGGTCTCTGGAGGCTCCGCCTCCCCAGATCCGGCTTCCGTCGTGGCCTGCAGCGCGAGGTTCTGCCACTCCATGTAACGGCGGGATCCGACGGACACATAGCCTTGGATCCGTGGAACCCGGTCTCCGGCCAGCCACATCCCGACTTGGTGGTTTTGACGCAACACCAGCTCCTTCTCACCGATGTTCGTGATCTGAAGGTATCGAATCCTGCCTGGGCCCTTGACCACCGTTGGCACCCATCGATCCCCTCGGGTAACCCACAACTTGTCATGCTCCGATCCTCGTAGACGCATGGGCAGCTCCGCGGACTCTCCGATCCCAAGTTGCAAGTACCGATCCAGCTTTACCGACTGCGCCTTGTCACTGTAAAGTGGACGGCGTCCGCTGAGCTGGATCCGGACTTCATCAGGCAGGCAGAGGGTCCCATCAGCCAGATCCAGCCGGATCCCGGCCGGGACCATGTAGTCCATACCAAGGATGGCTTCCTGTCCGGATAGGTCTCCCACCCAAAAGTCGAAGAAATACACCAGGTATCCACCCAGGGGATTCTTGATCCGAGTCCTTCCTTCCGTTGTGTACACATTGTCTCCGATCCCAACACACTCTTGGCTCTGACTCCTGTCGATGTAGCACCCAACCTCACGAGCAAAGGCGGTATCCACGATGGACACCTCGGCACCTGTATCTAGGAGTAAGATCGCTTTCTCATTGTTGATCTTGCCGTGGATCTTGGCCTGACGAAACCACTTCCCTGGCGAATGTTGTTTCCAGTATCCTCGGGATTCTCCGGGTAGGAGATACGAAGACTCTGGATCCGCGGTCCGCCGGTTCGCAGCCACACGTCTGAATCTGGATCCAGCGGTA
Source organism: Phytophthora vignae f. sp. vignae (assembly GCA_016169955.1). Classification (NCBI taxonomy): domain Eukaryota; phylum Oomycota; class Peronosporomycetes; order Peronosporales; family Peronosporaceae; genus Phytophthora; species Phytophthora vignae. The sequence continues at coordinate 27,494 of JABJUM010000083.1, read as the reverse complement.
TCTTCACCCTCGGCAGGCTTGAACCACTGGTCTGGATCCTGCTGCTTCCAGTATCCCTGACGCGTATCCGGATCCAAATCCATTTCCACTGTCGTGTTGGATCTGGAGTAGTCATCAACTTGTCGGAGACTTGAGATCACAGCAGTACGTTTCCCATGAAGATCACATGTATTACCGCGTAGATCCTGTCCTTGGCTAACTGGATCTGTCAATGTCTTGTTCACAAATGCATAGATGCAATATCTAGAACGCTCGGCTCGTACCGGATTCCAACCCGGCGAGCGTCCTAGTTTAACATCTTCTCCGCCATCTCGGGCAGCATCCCCGCATGTTTGGCTGGATTGAACCACTGGCGGATCTGGTTGTAGAACTCTTCCATCGGGCATCGGCCCACGTCATGGAGTTCGCCACATCCACGGCGCACGAAAAGACAGTAGTCACCTGGATGACCCTTCTTGCCGCACTTCTCACACGTCAAGCGCTTCCAGCAGCCGAGATGCGAGTGCCTCTTGGATCCACAGTGCGTGCAGCGACTGCGCTCAGGTCCATCCACATGCGTCCTGGATCTAGTGTCGCGAGACGTCGGATCCTGTTGCAGACGGTCTGGAGGGTTCCGATCCAGAGTTTTGTGCTCTTCCTCTGCTGGTTTCGCGGGATCTTGGGCAGCCGTGAGGTAGATCCTGCGGTAATCGTCGCACTCGGAGTCGGACCCATCGCTGGATCCGGACTCCGATCCCGAGTCAGGTTGGATCTGGATTGCACGAACATGTCTGGCTGGAGCGGCCGGTGCAGACGTCGCTGGGGCCTTCTGCCTGTACTTGCTTGATCCATACGCAGCCTTCTTCTGCCGGTTCTTCGCCCGATCCAGTGCGCGGAGGACTTCTTCCAGCTCGTCAGCATCCGGCAGTCGCAGCAGGGTTAGCCGATCCGCCAGATCCTGGTCGCCTAGGGTCTCAATGAAATGGTCCACATGCTCTCGCTTCTCCTTGGATCCACCATCCTTGATCTTGAGCCGAGCGCGGAGCCCAGCGACATTGAGTCGGTAGAGATAATCCAAAGGAGACTCGTCGGATCGCTTGCGCGCGTGGTAATACTGGCGAGCAACGCAGATCCCCAATCCACAGTACTGTGTTTGGAAACTGCGGAGCAGATCCGGCCACTTGTTGCGTGTGGATCGAGGGAGTTGGCGGTACCAGTTCCTCGCGGATCCAGACAGAAGGTCCGCGAAGGTCAAGCACTTCTCCTCGTCAGGGGCTTGATCACGGAGGAATGCAGACTTCACCTTACTGATCCATGGTCTCGCCCGATCCTCATCCTGGTCCTTCCCTGAGAACTCCTTAAGATCCGAGACCGCTGAGATCCGGACTCGTTGGATCAAGGTTGAGCCTGTGGATCCGGTCGCGGTGGTGGCCACTGTAGCGCGAGCTGGGGCCGGGAAGTCGATGTCATCTGGATCGTACTCCCAATGTTGTTCAGGATCGGACGAACCAGTCGACTCCATCTCCCCATCCTGGGATCCGGGATTCTGCACCGCCTCCGGCGCCTGCGTCGGGACCGGCACGCCTTGCTCCTTCAAGAACCTGCTCATGGCTGCTTGGAAGAACGACTCCAGTCTGCCAGCGGACATGTCGGATCCTGATACCGTAGCTGTTGGATCCACCGATGAAGCTGACTGCTTCTTGGATCGAAGCTGCGGCTGAGGCTGTGAGCTTGCTTCACGTTGGATCTGGGCTCGAGCGCGTAGCATCGAGGCCCCCGAAGGTCCAAGAGACATACGCCGCGGCTCCGAAGATGTATCCGATCCAAGCTCCGCAGCGGACACGTACGGTGACGACGTTCGGCATCCTGTGGATCCAGGTTGAGGTGAACTTGGATCCGGGACTGCTGGATCCAGCTGAGGCTGGGTCTCACCTACCAGCGCCTTCAGCCTGTTGAACAGCATGTCCGTCGTCGTGGATCTGGATTGGGTCGACGTCGTAGATCGCTCTCGCGCCGAAAGTTCCGGCCACGAGGCCGGCCTCCTTCAGCAGCTGCATGAGTCGCTCCATCTCGGCCAGGATCCCTTCACGCCTGGCGGGTGCTGGAAGTTCCACAGGTCCCTGCAGGTCTCCAATTTGCTTCACGCCAAGCAGCCGCATCATTGGATCCCAGGCTAGGAAGTCACGTAGCTGCTTCTCGTGGTAGCGCCTCCAGCCTGCCTTCTCGGATTCTTCGTCGGATGGCGTCTTTGGATCTTCGTCATCCAGATCCGGGGCCTTCATCTTCCTCCGCGTAACCGTCTTCTTCATCTGGATCTTTTCTGGATGGACGATGTAGGCCTCTTGTTTGACCGGAGAATCAGCAAATACATACCGATCCTGGCCAGCCTTGGTTTGTTTTGTTGGTGGATCTTGACTCGCGTCGCGATCCACCGGGGTCCCCGAAGGGACCTGTGGAGGAGGTTGAGGTTTCTCTTCTGGATCCATGTCTGGATCCACCTCGGTTCCGCCGACAGAGGTCCTCCTTGCACTCTGCCGATCCGTGGATCTTGTTTCATTCAGCAGCGTCGTCGTCGATCCCAACTCCGATGACGCTTGATCGCCGTTCCTTCTTCACTCGAACTTCTTCTTGGGACTCACGGTGAAATCCCGAGTCACCAGAAGATCCGGGCACGCGCACCATTGTGGCGTAGCGGGATCAGCAAAATCTGCGAGATCGCCAATCCAACTTACCAACTGCGCCCGAACACCGACTTACGGAGGGGGTCCCCCGATGATCCGTGATCTGTGTGCTGAACTTGGTCACCTTGTGTACCCGTCGGTAGGGCTGGATCTGTTCATCTGGTGTCTGCTGAAGCGTCCGAGCCTTGAAGACAGAACAGTCTGGGCGAGACGCGGGGATGTGGGTGGAGCAGCGCGGAAATCTTCACTCTGCTCGCAGTAGTAGTTCCCAATCCAGTGGTAGTCGACTTGGATCGGGCGGCCTGGATCTGGATCCGGCCGTGGGGTTGCCTTGTAGTTGTTATTATTCCTTTCCGTTGCCTTCGTAGGTCGTACTTGCCGCTTCCTATAGCGGGATCCGTAGATGTTGAGAGTCGAGGATGCACCCGGCCAAGTAGCAACTCCGGGTGGATCGGGGATCTGCGCTTGTTGGAAGGTCACTAGGAAGGTTGTAGAACTGGCCAATGTATTATCCAGTCTTAACCAACGCTAGATCACTAACCAGAACCTTGCTAAGCCGTAGGGCCAATGTACTTCCCGTTTCCAGGCGAAAGCGAAGGCACTTGCGATGTATAAGGCAAATTCGAGTCTGATTTATGCTTAAGTCCGATCCCATCCCAAAGTCCTATCTCCCTATGGATCCTATCATCCCATCTGTACCTACTGACTCTATGGAGCTTGGTTACCTTCCTTGCGTGTCGCTTGATTGTCCCAGTAGTACCGTGACCCCCGATCCATTGTCCGTTCCTTCGATCCAGGCACCGTCCGGATCCGTCTGAGTCCGACTCAGAATCAGATCTGGATCGGGATGTAGCCAAGTCCGGATCCATCATTCCGGGCGATCGCCTTTCTCGTCACTTTCCTGAATCGTGCTTCTCCACAGCTGCATCTCCTTGAAGTACTTGGCTGAGTACTGGATGTCCTTGAAGGAGCAGTACTCTTTGACACGTTCCTTCACCAGGCCTACCAAACGCTTAGCAAGTACTTTCCCCTCCTCCAGATGGTAAGCAATACAGAAGAATACACACTTGTTATCAGTCTTAGGGAAGTCAATGATGAACTTGTTCTTCTTGATGCTCTCTGGGATCTCAATGTTATCACCGAGGATGTGATCACGCTTGTAGATCATGATCTTAGCCATGGTGATCTCCTTGAGCTGATAGCTCGAAGAGGGGTAGCTGATACGTTCAGTGAAATTCTTAGAAAGCATCTCATCCATGATCTTCTTCTCGATATCACCCTTGGCGTTAATTGGGATAGGCTTGTTGAACACTGAAGTGTTCGTCGAAGGCTGATAGTTTCTCTCAAGTCCTGTGATGCGATCAATCAGCTTGTAGCCAAGCTGGACATTGGCTTTGAAAGCCTTATCCTGGCTAGAGAGGACTGAACGAATGTTAGACATGATGTCCTTGTGAGAGTAGTTCTCATACAGGTACTCGTCATACACCTTCGTCTTACGAAAGTTGTAGCTCGACGAAGGTTTGTAGTCAGGAGTGAAGTGTCGCTGGATGCGAGACTTAGGGATCTTGTACGCCTTCGCGAGGAGATCAAGGTTCTTACCCTTGGTGAATGAAGAGATGAAAACGGTGCGACCGCTCTCGTTCTCGACCTTGACACGGAACGTAGATCCCCAACGCTTGGCTGGGATGTTGAGGCGCTTGAGAGCATCGAGTTCGTAGGACAGCATGGAGGCTATATGTGAGAAAAGATAAAAATATTCGTTTCTCTACTTGGTATATTATTTGGGTTTCGCTTAAAATAGGTCATCTTTGTATATCGTGGGCAAAAAATATTTAGCTTAGTCGAGGGCGACCCTACCCGCACGCTTAGCATAGTACTGCTTCTGGCGGACTTTGATCTCATCGCGATGATCATAATCGTATGCCTTCTGGCGAGCAAGAATCTTCTCGTAGTAGCGCTTCTTTGCGGCTGCGATCGCTGCCTTGTTAGCTTGGTACTTTTCCGGAGAGTAGGCCATTGTTATCCTTATATTATAGAACTTTGTATCAAGATAAAAAAATGCTATTGGATTACCAGTAGTGGATGTATGACTCAGTTATATTTCCCTTGATCCACTGATAGTATGATGGATCGTTGGCCTTGATCCATCCAAATGTCTTTGATCCACGGTATTTGCCGAACTGGATTGTCATCTCAGGAAGGAGAGTTGCTAGATTTGATTTCTCTGAGGCAGATAGACAACCGGCTTTGAGAAGCCATATCAGATACCCGTCATCACTACCTAGGATAGACGTTGGAGTACTGAAACGGTACTTGCCGAATTTTAATTCAGAATCTACAAATGCCTTAACTACGATAGGATTATCCTCCTTAAACAGGAGCTTCAAAGCGCGTCGATTCGCCGCGTCTCCCGATGTTATGAGAATTGGCTTAGAACGTATTGTGGTGTAGATAGGGCCTTCATCATCCCACTCCACATTAGTAGGCTGAGTATCCACTGAAATCGGTTTAGCAATGGGAGGTTCATGAACAGGGTTTCATCATGATATTGCTTGTGTAAATCGCAGAATTTGCGACAACTCAAGCATCTACTGGTTGCGGCCTTCGTATTAGCATCGCACTGAATGCAGCGCTTAGTATGACGACCGAATCGCTGGATACATCTAGATCCGACAAACTCTAACCGCCCAGTTGGCTTGTGTAGAATCAGGCAGTTCTTTACGATCGGAGTCGTACAGTGGCACTTCTTAAGAATAGCTGGCAGTGAGCTAACCTTGAAATCTGATCTCTGGAATGGTGATCGTTTCCATTGAGAACTCCAGCCTGCATCATCAGCAATATTAGTGAAATCGTTGCTGAAGATCAATCCGGTGTTGATGTACTCATCCAGATTTCCGAGGTACGCTTTCAGTAGCTCTAGCTTCTCACACATGGTTGTTGAGTTGTATGCTCTTGGGGTTTATATACTTAGTATTTATCTCTTTAAATAGAAAACTTTGCAATCCATGAAGAGGCAAATTTAACCAATTATACGCCGAATGCTGCTATCATAGTTTCAACTGATAAGACAGGAGCTAGCAATATCCATGCTCCGGCTGTAATCAGCATTCGAGCTAGATCGTATCAGATTCAAACTGATGGGTCTCTAGAAGAGCGCATGAGAATCGACGCTAATGGAAAATTCAGCTTTTCGTCAACTATTGGAGACGGGAATTGGAATTTCCTTCGAGAACTAAACAGTGCTACTATACGCTTCAGGACAGCTCTATCCAATAAGGACTGTATTTCGTTGTTTTGGAGTTATCTATCCGCTGGCAGTTCTTCTAACTATTTAGCATTCAACATCTACGGCACGAGCAATGCCCTAACCATCCAAGCAAGCGATCGAGTTGGAGTAAGAACCAACAGTAGCATAACATGCTTTGACGTTGTGAGAGACTCAGGGTTGCTTGACGGAACATATCAAAGGCTAGCGCAATTCAGAAACAATAATGCAAGCCCGATTGCTCTAGAGATCCAAATATCTAATGCAGCAGCTGGATCTGGATCAGTATGGATGGGTACGCAATCCACAGACAATTTGCGATTAGGAGTGAATAACAGCACGGTCATGTACTTGAATAGCTCCAATCGTGTTGGCATTAATAATACTGGTCCTGAAGCTACTCTTCACGTAGGAGGCATGAGCTGGGCCAACTCAGGGTTTCATTCAAAGCAGGATGGAGCGGCTAGTCCCTCCCTAAGTTGGCGTTCAATTCAGCTAACATCATACATGGGCATTGGATTATATCAAACCAATACTGCTTCTATCCGATTAGGAACTTGCGATTCAAGCTTCGCATGGAATGGGTACGCTACCGTATATGGAGGGTCATACACGAATGCTTCAGATCGTGATTATAAGAAAGACATAGAAGACATCTCGTATGGCTTAGAGACCGTGCTACAAATGCGTCCAAGAGAGTTCGCATGGAAGCAGGATGACCGCCGCTCTGTTGGCTTTATAGCTCAAGAGCTCATAGAGGTTTGTCCTATCCCAGTCTCAGGTGATCCTAATCGGCCTATTAACCCTGAAACAGGAATGCCAAACGATGGCATGGGAGTTGATCTAGGCTCTCTTACGGCTGTCTTATGTAAAGCTATTCAAGAGTTAAAAGCTGAAGTCGATAAGCTGAAGCTAAGACTGGACGGCATCGCCGACAGTCGAACAGCGACTGCGCCCCCACCGTAGGTGAAGAGCTAAAAAAAATTGTTTCCACTCTACAGTGAGAACGTTTTAGGCTTACGAGAGCGCTGCTCATTTGCCCATACAGTTCCACCTGGTTTAGGCGCTCCGTGGATCCACTCAGGAGACGGATGCTGCTTTGGAGTAGCTACAACCGGATCCTTGATAGTGAGATCGGCTAGAATTTTTTTGAGCTCCTTGACATTCGCATTCGCCTGATTGGTGTAGCTATGGCCCGGTTTGAAAAGTTTCGGATTGATGACAATCATACTTCCTATTAGAACGAAGTTCGAAGAATCGCAGATCTGAGAACAAGTGGAGCAATCGAAGATTGCCTAATGACCTTTGGTCTATCGTCTCTAAGCTCTGCTCTATAGAAGAGCACTCATAATATTTTTGAACTCAGAACTAGTAATCATCTTCTGCTCAAACATATCCGTTGCTAGTCTGTAAAGCTCTCTTAGCATGTCTGGGTTGTCATTCCCTAGTTGAATCTCGCCGCGTAGCTTGTCGAACTCGGCCTTAAGGGTTAGTCTCGGATCCTCAATCGGGGTTTGTAGCGTGTGCTGAACGTGAGTCTTCTTAACGATCTCATAAAATACTCGCTGATCTTCAATCGGTAGCGCATGATACGCTTGCTGGCTGATATTATCGTTATAAAGCAAATCCTTGATCATCTCTGTCAATTCGTTACTCATCGCTCTGATAGGACCAACCGAAGTGCGATTTGGGAAAACTAGCTTCAGTCGATTGTTGTTGAGATCCTCCTTGCGAATGAACTTCGTTCCGATCCTCTTGTACTTTAGGTCAGATGTTTTGCCTGAACCTTCGATGTCTGCGAGATTGTACGATCGGTTTTTCTTTTTCACGGCGACTCCCGCACCACGCAGACCACGTCCAGTTAGCCCATTCCGGAAGGCGGTTCATATACAAAATCCTTCTCCTTCTGCTTCTTAGCCGAGATGCTCTTCGATGACTTCTTATTTCTCCTTTGATCCGGTGTTTGAAACGTGGTTTCTTCGAATTGAAGCAACGCTTCGTCATCAGCGCCCTGCTTTGGATCGACCACTTTAATGATATCAAGAATGTGTCTAAGTCGGATGTATAGCAATGATTGCTTCTGAGTGTCCTTCTCTTTACCGACGAGAATATTTAGTTTTCGCACCCCTGTGGATAATTCTCCGATCAAATAGTTGAGCGTGGCATTCCATTCGATTCGTTTGCTAATGTTGTTGATACGCTTATCATCGATAATCTCTTGGTCGTCTGATACCTGAAATAACTTCATATCATCGCCAATGTAGATAGTCTTCGCTTGACTGACGTCGTTTTTATTGACAACGTATGGTCTCAGCTTTAGCTGACCCAGATCATCAATATTTTTGTAGACATATTCCACACTTGCCCTTGCCTTAAACGAGGATAATTCAAAACCCTTCTTACTGATTCTAGTATCTAGGGATACTGTTGAGTCTTCGAGCGCTCGCTTCTTGCTATGTTCTTCTACTTCCATAAGCTCCTCTTGCTTTGCCTTCCATTCATCGAATGCTACTTTCTCTTCATCATTCATACTATCAACCAATTTATGATCCTCGGCATTCAATCGACTACGAAGGGTGGGTCCCAGCTCATAAGCATTGTTATTCCACGTGTAAAATAATCTCTGCGCTCGTTCCTTATCTTCTAAATTTTTCCTGAGATCAAGAAGTTGATTACCCTTTGACATCAGGCTAAATAGCTTATCTCTAATGGCTTTCTCTGTCAGCTCCCAATCCACTTCTCTCATCATCCGATTGTCAGCACGCATTTTATTGCCATTGCTATTGATGATCTATCCATCCGGATAACGGAGTTTGTAGTCATGCTCAAGGATTTCACCATTTCGGATAATAACTGGCTTGAAATCAAAGTTTGATAGTTCTGGATGATTCTTAAACGTATATACAATCTCATCTTTATACGTCTGGGGATCTCTTTGACGCGGCAAATCCTTTTTCACGACTTCGGCTTGCTCCACAGCAGCTTCTTGGTTTACCTCAGCCATCGGGACGTCCATGTCTTCGCTACCCATGGCTTCGTTACTCTGGTAGAGTCGCAAGACTCTGCCTACGTCTGAGTCTTGCTCGTTAGCCTCAGCTTCCGTTGGCTTGCTTATCTCATCATAAATATCAGCTACGCTGGAAAAAAGAGGAGCAGATGGCTTGCTACCACTTTCATCAGATTCAGAATCTGTCGTCTTGGAAGAGGTCTTGCTACCCATGGCCGTCATGATCCTCTTGATAATATCAGCATTCTCCGTTGCATCTTTCTGCTTATTGTCATCAGTATCAGTTGCCCACAGAGCATTTGCATATGCTTCGCGTTTCATCTCTTCCAAACGCTGATCGCGCGCGATGCGCGCCAACAGAGCGCTATGCTTTGTCGCACGGTCTTGTTTGTTCTCGAAGTTGGGATACATCTACCCTTTGGTCTATCGTCTCTAGACTCTGCTCTATATTAACATCAGTTAAAAAAATAATATTTCTTAGATATAAATTCGTTTCCACGGTTAAGTTCGCAAACCATTTTTTCCATCCATGGTAAATGGATGTACTAAACTATTGCGCCTGTTGAGCAAATCGTTGTAGTGATCTAAAACTAGACCTATATCCATGCCAAACAGCCTCTCAACCTCATCTTTATGGAATGGATTGTCAATGATCGCTCTGAATGGACGATTGGTTCCTCCTATTTTTATGAGTTCAGCCTTGTAGTAGTCAAGTTGTTTGATATCGTTAATTCTTGAAGTTAAATCATTAGTAATCTCTAAGTATTTGCGAACACGCTGATGCATACGGGCCAGCTCTTTTTTGTACATCTTGATTTTTGCGTCCTTATCGTGCTGGCTACAGTATCCGCTCAGTAGAGCGTTTCTAGAACACTGTGTATCATTCTTTGTAATAGCTTTGCAAGCCATCGGAAGTTATTGAGCAAAGCTCAGACTCTGCCAGAGTATTGATCTATATATAGAGAGAGTATCAAAAATGTTTGATGATATTGAATATATTGATTTCGATCTGGCAGACGTTGCCGGCGTATATGATAATCGCTGTGTTGAGCTAGAGGCAGAGAGACGTACTAGAGAGGATGCTGAACTTGCTAAACGACGAGCCGAGCGCCAAGCTGAGCTTTAACAACTATGCAAGCGCGCTGAGAAGCCACGCCCGGTCAAATGTCCAGTGGATCTAAGATCGATCACCCTTTAAGCGAGCTTAGAGTCCCAGTAAGTACGCTCAAGGGTGCTCATTTGGTTCTTGTTGATCAAACGTAGATTATCCTGAGACTCCCATGATGGATCATCATATCCTTTCCACTTGATGTAGTATTTGTACTTGCCGTTTGGCATTTTTTGGTGCTTCAGAATCGACTCTGCTTCCCAAATCTGACCATCCTCTAATGGGGCTTCGGTTAGCTCTGCTTTGACAACTCTTGAGATCATTTACAGGCTTGTATAGAATGTGATTCTTCTTCGAACGAATCTAAAGACTCAATCCTAAAGACGCGCTGTCCGTCCGTATCAAAATCGTCACGCTTATTCACTAAGTACGAATATCACTAAGTACGATTAACTGCCGAGCGCAGCGAAGGCGGCTCCGTCGCCGAAGGCGACCCCACCATACTTAGGATATTGCGGGGCCGCAGGACCCGCCCCGGCCGCTGTATTACCAACCTGACATTGAGAGTAGTGCAGCGAGCCGACGAGGCGAGCGGAACGGGTCCACTGCTGCCGTAGCGAAGCGTAGGCAGCCTGCCCCAATAGGGGAGCGAGTTTAGCGAGCGCAGCGTCTACCAACTTAAATTCCCCGCCGCGTAGCGGCGGCGCTCGGCTAGTCCTTATTTTCAATCCATCAAAACCAATCACCTAGTAAGTTGTTTTTGAAAATTTGACTCCCTCTTTCTCGAATGGTGTTTTAGATTTTAATCTCTATCTTACAATTGAGCCTGCAGGGATGCCTTTCTCAACTTGTTTTATAATGCGCTTGTTGTAATCAATTTCATCTACCATTAGCTTTTTAATTTTGAAAAATCCTTCATCTTGGTCAGCATTGCCTTTATTGTTCTGATGAATCGATCTATCTTGCCGAGAACCGTATGATCACCAACAAAAGCATTCCCATGTGAAATATTTTTACTATCAAGAAGCTTTTCGACCTTGCTGTTGATAAATTCGCTTCCGTTGTCTGACATGATCGCGGTGACTTTATTAACTGAAATGAAGTCTTCGGCAATTTAGCATAGCCAATGCGGCCGTTGATATTCACTGAAATGAGAATCGGTTGCTTCTCCCAAAAAGCTAAATCCATTTGCCATTCATTAGGATTGTTGGAAGCAATTTTAAACTCGGGAAACTTTTTATTTCGATTTGAAAATCGTTGGATACTAGATTGAGTCTTATACCAATCATTTACTTGCTTTTTAGTCGTATTTTTATTGAGTGCCTTAGCCTTTCGATAGAGCTTGTCAGCTCCAATAAAGCCTGTTTTAGGATCAAAGTATAATTTGCTTAGTAACGCTTCCATGTTGTCTCTAGACTCTGCTCTCTTAGTCTCTATATTTACTTGAATGAAACACTTCTCTCAAATTTACTTCTCTTAAATACATTTTGGGTCTTTGATTCGATGTTGATAGAACAGAGTTCAGTTAGATCAAGTACATGGACTTGCCATTGTATAGATCCACGTATTTGTTGTATGCGTCATCCTCTAGGAGCTTGCTGGGGATGCCCTTCATGCGGATGTGGAGACCCTCAACATCGTTTCCATCGCATGCGAGAACATCTAGGTAGCTCTTCTTTCCTAAGAATATTGACTCTTTAGCGTAAATGTTACCCTCTGATCCTTTAAGATCAAAATCAACATGAAACTGCCCTAATTGCTTTCCAATCAGCTCTTTGTTGTATTTTTCTTTGTAAGCGTCTGCGACTCTAGGAACGGCATCGTAGTCGATGTGCATTGAATCGGTGTCCTGGTACCAAATACGAGCATCAATGTCCTCAGCCAAACACATAACGCGATTCATGATATGCTTGCTGGAGTCGAGAATCTGAATGCCAAGGTGAATAGGACTAAAATGCTGCGATAGAGCTTTGTGCTCTTCAAACAGAGCTAAATTGTCGCTGATAGGAGTTCTGGCAATCATCTTGTGAATGTTCTTGCGAGTATATTCATCGATCTTCTGCTGACCTCCGCTGACGAAAACTTTCTTCTTAACAATGGGCTTCATCAGAAGCTTGCCATAGGAAGAGTTCATCATCAGTTTGAGTACATTCTGAAGTGGGTTGCCTTCGGCCTTGTACTTGAGACGAGCGTTGAACATCTTTCTGATTGTCTTAGTGATTTGATTGTTGAATCCCTCATTCCAATAGGCACCTTCGATGACAGTGTATTTAGCTTGCTGAAAATGCTGGATATCTTCGAGAGCTTGCTTGCCAACGATCATCGTTCTCCCGACAATATCGTTAGTGAAGTTGCGAGACCCATCCTGATAGTAGCTCAGCAGAGGGAAGTGGCGATCGATGCCAATAGAGTCAAAACGAACACTAGCTACATAATAGTCAGCGTCAGATGGAATGGAGCCCTAGAAGAGCTTTGCCTTGCCTTTGACGTAGCCCGGGAGTTCACTCATCGCGGACGGATAGAGACTCACCGCATCGAAATTAGCCACCTTGTGCTTAATGTGATGCTTCTGATTGTCGCGAGTCATAACACGACCACCAACAGTGCCTTCGCGGAGGAAACCAAGAAGTACTGAGTTCATTTCAAAGCATTCGTCAAAACATCCTTCATTATGCTGATATGGTATAGATAATGAAGAAATACTGAGGAAACGATAAACATCAAGATTAATAAACTCATTATAAACAAGTTTCCTGAAAGCTTCAAAGCATGATTTTAACACATCAACATCACGATTGCAGTAGTGAGTGGCATACATTTCACAGTTAAATTGATCACGAATAGCTCCGATTTTTGAAGCATTGGTGATGAGAGTCTCCTTATCCTTATACGATTCAAGATATTCAATCGACCAGTGAGACTTGTAGTTATCTTTGTTGATCAAATTATGAGGAAAACACTCTTTTTCGAGAGAAATTGACTCCGATGCCTCTTTGAACATCTTGGGGAGGCTGCTGTGTCCTCCAGCTAGAAATGACATAGCGTCCTTAATAACAATCTCACGACCCTTGAAGAAGCCATGCGCTTGCTTGATCTTCGTTCCGCAAGCGATCATGTTAGTGTCCTTGGAACTGTAGGTCATATGCTTTAATAGAAAGCGAGAATCAAATCCAGCATTGTATGCCCAAAGTAGGTTGTAGCTTTTCTTAGGTAGTATCTCTAGGAATTGCTTATCGCATCCGAATCCATAGATATTCTTGGTCTCACTGAACGAAAGGGTAGAGAAGGAAGTGTCATTCACTTCCTCGATGCAATATGAGACACAATATGGAACGTGAATGCCATCAACGATGAGCGTTTCGAAATCGAAATAAATAACATTGAAATTGCTGACATCCATAGAACTCACGCGTCTTGCTATTGAAAGCTCTGAAGGGTGCCTGACCAAGCTCAAGCTCTTTACCTTTGACGTGACCCATGGCTCTGAAGTTGCATTCGTTGAAGTCACTCTCTTCCAAAGATCGCACCTCTTGATATTTGTTATTTAGTAGATAAGGAACGTTTTGCTGAGTAATCGCCGTTAGCAGAGTCTGTCGATGATGGTATAGATAGCTAACGACTCCATAGCTATCAAGGAAAGAGATTTTATTATCATTGAAAACAACTCTCTCTCCTTTGACTCTGAAATCAGTTCGTCCAAGCTTGACAACAAGCTCAGGGTTGTCGAGGGCGCTCTTGGTGATGTTGGTTGGCGCAATAGCAAATAGATGCTCACCGACAGAACCGAGGATAAACATTGGGTTGCTCTTGTCCCCATAGATCGTTGTAATATTATCTCTTCTTCCGGTTTTTGGCTTGACACGAAACTGCTTAACGGAGATACAGATGTTGAAAGCCTTGGCGGTTTTGCGAATGAAATCGACAGTAGCTCCCGAGTTGAACATTGTCTGTGATATCTGCTTCACAAGATCCGGGTTCGCTCCTGCCTTGTGTAATGCAAATAGAAAGCAAGGATAGTTAACACCGTCTCCATCTTGGCTTTCTCCGGGTACGTAGTTGATTTCGTTATAGTCATTTTCGACTGAGAAATCGTCCGAATACACTTGGAATGCCTCAAGTTTGTATTCGGCATTCGCTAGATAGCGAAAGAAGTTTTTACGCTCCGATCTAGATCGCTTGGGGTTTGATAGCCATTCCGTCTGAATTTTTGTTGATGGTAAAATATTTAGTTCAACATCAGCTCCAGAGCTGTATTGATTCTCCTCATCAATAAACAAGTTGTTGATGTTAACCATTCGGTCATTAAGATGATATGTTTTGACGATTGAATCATTTGAATCCTTAAAATGAATAAGAAGCTTTTTGTCAGCCGGAGAAACGATATCCTTACGGATACGGTTGAAACGGCTAAGCGATACATCAAATTTACCCGTTGTCTTGTTAATAGCTTTAAGTGCTGAATGGTCGTTGTTAACCTTGGATTTTTCTAGTGCGTTGAAAATTGTCTTGGCTTTCTTATTTTTATATGCACTGACGATTTCCTCCGTCTTCTTTGTTTTCATATCCCAATGGATAATAAGATTTTTGCTTTTAGCAAACCTGTAGAGGTTGCTGCGGTGCTTTTGAGCTTTCTTAAGGGTCTCTGAGATCGGCATATTATAAGATGATACTATATACTTTGGTAACTTCTCTTAAGACGAAAAATTTCTCAACCTGAGTTGAGATATTATATAAATCTATCCAAAAAAAAGTTTGACAATTATTCGATTTTCAAATTTGGATTAGACAAAGCCTTTTTTGCTTGATATTTTATTTTGCTCTTGATGCTAATTTCTTCTTTTCGTTCAGTATCATATTGTCTCTGTTTAAGTAATCTAGCTTCGCGAGTCTTTTCATAGTATCTTCGGTTTGTTTCGCGCCTAGCTTGGCGTCTCTGTTCGTCGTTTTCGTAGCGTACCATCTTTATATATTACATATAAAACATATCTTAAGAATGAAATTTATCTTTTTCATGATGCTCATATAGATGACAAAGTTTATTTCTTCGTAGTCTCAAATCATTGTAAAACTTCCAATAATCAGATTGTTTTCCAAATAAGTCAGGCGACACTCAGGGTGACGAGCGCGACGAGCGTGACGAACACGATGATCACGAAGAAGATATCGACGATGACCACGACGAACGCGACAACCAGCGCGAACATGAGGACGATGATGTGCACGAGAAGACGGCGACGCAGGAACAACGCGAGGAACACCACGACCTGCGAGAAGCTGACCCAGAGGGGTCGACGACGACGGACCCCCCGATGAATGAAGACGAGCGACGAGCCGAGCGAGTAGTACACGTGCAACCGGCACAGCGGGACACGGAGACGACGCCAGGCATCAATACCACCACGATGGACACAGTGACGATGGCAGCAGCCATACAACAGCTGACGACGGCGGTGACGGGATTGCAGGCAGCGTCGCCCACGGTAAGAAGTGGACGGCGGCGGTCGGGCAGTGCACGGCGACGAACGGAGCCGCGGGACCATGGACGACCTTCGAGAACGGGCCAGCGAAGTGTTAGGGTGCAGCCAGCTGTCCGGGCAGCATCAACAACGCGAGCGGCATCGCCATCAGAGATGACGGCCATGACAGCGGTCATAGGCGAGCTGACAGCGATGGTGGCGAACCTTCAACCGACGGAGACGGACACCAGTAGACAGTGGCGACAATCGAGACGGCGGACGGCACGACGACAAACTACTGGACGAGGGTCGACACCGGACCCTTCAGACAGCAGCAGTTCTTCGGACGAGTCCCGGGATGGTGGAAGGAGACGCCATGCACGGCGCCACCCCGACGATGACGGCGGATAAGACAGCAGCAGCTCTAGCAGCTCAAGTAGCGATGACAGCAGCTCCAGCAGCGAGTCGGAGAGTGACGAACGACGAGAGCGGCATCAAGGACGACGAGGACGGCGCGAGAAGGAACCGGCCCGACGCAGCGTGAAGGACTTGGAGCTTCCGACGTTCTCGCCATCCCCGAAGGTGTCCGTGTCTACCTGGATCGACAGGGTGGACTTGGCCATCAAGGGTGCGGCGATGTCAGGGCGCGGCAAGTGGTCTGACCACGCCTTGTACTTCATCCTAGGAAACAAATTGATGGAGGAAGCAGCGAAATGGTGGGTTAATCAGGACCGTCGACTAAGGAAGATGCAACGAACGTGGACGTACCTGAAGAAGGCCATGCTAAGACGCTATGGGCCGAAGTTGGACAAGTGTCCAACGCAGAGCTACGTGTGACGATGAGGCGGCTGATGCCAGGGGAGACGTACGCAGACTTTGCGTCTGCCTTGCGCGAAATTGTCGGGCACAACCGAGTGAAGGAGCGCGTGCTACTGACGCAGTTCCTGAGGTGTCTGGACAAGACAAAGAAGAAGTTAGTACTACAGGGGCCGAAGCCGAAGACGTTGGAGGAGGCCGTGGATAAGGCCACCGAAATAGACGATCCCATGGACAACGTGGCCTTTGGCATGGTCAACATCGGGCAGCCGTGGGCGGTGGCTCCGAGTCCTCACCTGATGACGATGACGGGCACGACTGGGCCTCTCAACGTAATTCCTGGAATTAGCGGTACGGGACTGCCGGCTGAGATCGCCAGTGCGGTGGAAGCCACTAATGGAGAGCCAAGTGGCGTGGCTCTCTTTACCAATCCTCAGGGCGTGTGGAACGAGTGCTCGGGCACGTGGGACCCTTTACCCGGCCACGTGTGGAACGGCAAGTTCTGGGCGGAGACGAAGAAGCGAGAAGTGCGGCGTGCGGCGGCAAGGACGAAGGCAGACGGCAAGAAGCCGGCTGTCAAGACGAAGACGAAGCGCGAGGACATCGCGTCGAGTGGCGAGGAATCAGATGTGCGGCCGAAGAAAAAGAAGTTCAAAGCAGCCGTCAGGCAAGCTGCTGCGGACATCAAGTGGCGCGGCACGGGACGAACGAACGGAGGAAAGCGGCAAGAGAGCGACGAGAAGGGTCCCAGCGACGCCTGCTTCAAATGCGATAAGAGTGGGCACTGATCATCCTTCTGCACGGTGAAGCCGACGTGCTTTGCGTGTGGCCAGGCAGGGCACTTCGCACGTGAGTGCACCGATGCAGATGCCAAGGCACGGAACGATGCCTACCTCGAACAACGCGAAAAGCAGTCACCTACGTTGTCGGAAAACATGCGTCGGGCGCAGTAGTGGGTTACGGCGTCCGACGGCGAACATGCATCCCCAACAGCAGTCGCGCGAGAAGCGTGGTGTGGCTGCAGGTGGATAGACGACGGCGACGGCGCAACCACAGCACGCCAAGAAACGGCATGGTCGTGTGGTGAATGAACGAGTGGTCGGCGGTGTGGAGAAGCAGGATCCAAGAAATTGGAGACTGGAAGGTGAGTGGTGGAGCAGCGGATTGACGGATTCGGGCTTGGCTACATCCCGATCCAGATCTGATTCTGAGTCCGACTCAGATTGATCAGGACGGTGCCGGGATCGAGGAAGCGGACAATGGATCGGGGGTTACGGTACTACGGGAGCAATCAAGCGACACGCAAGGAAGGTAAACAAGCTCCACGATACCAGAGCTATGCTTGATCTGTTGAAGTTTTGTGGGTAGTTGTTCAGACAATCAACACCTAACAATTTCATTTAACATAGAGCTCGGGAAAATAATTGTTTTATATTATTGAGAGGGTCAACTCGCGTAGACAAATTATTGGGCATTAAGCTATTGGTCATCAAGTAAACCACTAACCAAGTACTGTAACCAGTATTGGGTTAATGACGCGAGGCTGACTGAAGTCGCATGTGCAATGACTTGTCCCGCCGCAATAGTTTGCCCACGTCGGCAACGTGCACGAACCTCTCGCCGCTCACTCGAGCGACATAAGCGACCATGAGTATGAGCGCGGTGATCCCCGCAACACCGCTAACACCACCAACATCAATTCGTTTTGATGTTCGTTCTGATGCTGCTCTCTAAGTCGCCGTTTTTTTCAGCGTCCAGCCTACCGGCCGCGAACGACACTATGCCATTCGGGACGAGCGTCACCGTTCACTATTCCACTCGACACTGACGAATTCTCACCTGTACGTCGAGCTAGTTTTGGCGAATTAAGTGTCAGCCCGGCACAACACACCCCTGAGCATCGTTTTTCATGCGCTTCTGGTGATACTGAACCTTGTAACAAGCTTCTTATCTTGCCCAGCTCATTGCGCAGATCGTATTGCTCCGCTGCGCCCGTTCGTCCGTCGGACCGGAAGTCAACTCCGTGCTGGCCAACAACAGCTAACTGAGCCACTGCGCCGGATCGCTCGTTCACACACGAACGAATCGTATTTATTAAAGAGGCTAGATTACTCAATAGTCCTCAAGTAGATCGTAGCTATTAGCCCACAGCCAACAACTAGAACTAACCACACAGTCAATACAAAGAGAGTTCACCCACGCACGTGAGCTACTACCCCCACACTCGTCCGTTCGTCAGCACCACAGGGGGCTGCACACCCGAGCAGCTTCGCCGTCCTCAGATCCCACGCGCGGTACGTTCGTGGCTAATGCCGAACGCTCGTGTCCGTCACCCACTGGCACCTCACGTCGCCTGCGACCCAACTAACCACTCGACTGTTCGTCCCTCTGCAGCTACTCGTCCGTCAGCAACAGCAAAGCACCCGTCGACACTCCACCGCCATTTGTCCACTCAGCCAGAAGGAGCTGTCGCCCCTTTCGTCACCCGTGAGAGCTGCTGCTCTCGTCGTTCGCGTCCAGTGGCTCGTCACCAAGCCACCGAAGTCGTACGTGCTCTCCTGCTTCCGAGCGCGCCAATTCTCAACTGTCACCCTCGCTCACCCCACTACCGTTCGTTCTCCGCCGCTCGAGGGCCAGCTCGTCCGCTGCCGACCCTTCGACCTCAGGATCCCCGCCGTCAGCCGCTCTCCGCCGTCGTTCCAGCTGCCAACACTCTTCGGCCGACTGTTCGCCGCCAAGATCGCGTTCGTGCGGTTCTCGTACCCACCGTCGTCTGGATCTCGCGACCCACCGTCGTGAACCCATTCCCGTCGTTCGTGTCTGCCACGCCACACTCACTGTCCGACTCGTACGGCAAGCTGCCGCTGTTCGCCGTCATGGTCACCGTGCCATGCCCGCCATCTGCCCACGTCCTGTTACACGTCTTCTCCACCTGCAGAGCCTTCCACGACTCTGCTGGCCTGATACAGTCGGTCGTACTCGCGTAGGGACACCCAGCATCTTTCGTCATCTCCTGCTCCACGCTGTCACCCCCGTGTTCGTAAGGGCTGGAATTCGTACTCGGTTATGTAGTGCCCCGCTCGATTCCGTCGTCGCCCTCGTCGTAGCTTCACCATGAGCTCGTCCTGCTGTCCGGACTCGCCCGTGCTCGCCACTGCTCGTCCAGCTCTCTTCTTGCCGCATCCTGCAGTCGCTGCACGTGCAGGAGCCGACGTTGCTCCCACAGTTTCTCCTGCCGTCGCTGCATCGTCTTCGCGTTGGAACGCGCCTTCATGTTCCAGCTGCGCTTCCAAGTCAGCCACTACGTCTCGTAATAGTTCAGCAGGGTAGCGATAAGCGACTAAAAATGAAACATGAGCCACAAACTGCTCGCACTCGCCGCTCTTATCCTCTCGTTCGATCAAATAGTTGTCGTACCCAGCAGGTTCGACGATTCTCATCGGACCAATCCACTGGTGAACGAACTTGGACGCCTTCGGTCCCTTCGGCGGCCGATACATCCAAACACGATCTCCAGCTTCAAAGGTGCGTCTCTGATTCACTCGCCGATTGTAATAGCGTGCTTGTCGTAGTTGCTCACGTTCTCGTGCTTGCTCAGCACACTTTTGACTACTCGCCAACGCCGCCAGCAGCCGTTCGTGATACTTCGTCAGCTCGCCTGCCTCAGCAGCACTGGTACGTCGTAAGAGCTCGTTAGGGCTCCGTAATCTACGTCCCATCATCAACTCGCTCGGAGATGGCTTGACCGTTGAATGCTGCCCAGAGTTGTAGGCATACACCGCGCAGTCGACCCACACGTCCCAGTCATGCTGCTCGTCCGCATCCATGTACGTGGACACACAGTCCTTCCACGTACGATGAAATCGTTCAACTAATCCAACCATCTGCGGTCGGTATGGCACAGGATTCGTTTGTTGCGCTTGCAGCATCGCTACAAGCTGCTCGATCACTCGCCCCGTCAGTTCAGGTGTGCCATCCGTCAATAGTTCTCGGAATGGGCCAAACTTCAACACAACGTGCTTCATCAGAAACTCTGCTACGTTTTCAGCCGTATGGTGGTGCACAGTCACCGCCACCGCGTACCGAGTTACGTATTCCACCGCCGCGATCACATATCGTTGCCCACCGTCGCTCATGGGCAAGGAACCAGCCACGTCCAGAGCCCGCCGATCACCCACGTCGCCGCCTTTCCTACTCCGTAATGGAGGGATCACTTCGCGCGGGCGAGCCTTGCGGCTGCCGCACTCCTGACACCCAGCCACCCATCGTTTGACTTCTCGCTGTAGGTTCGGCCACCAGTAGAGTTGCGCGATTCGAGCGTGGGTATGAGGCGCTCGCAAATGCCCCGCCCAGATCGAGTCATGGCACTCCTTGAACACCGTCGCCCATAGTGAAGGAGGTAGGACGACACGTCGCCCCTTCGGCGTCTCAATCAATACAAGTCCGAAAGCGTTTGTCACCTTCTTGCCTTGGCGTTCACCAGCATCCACTAGTCGTTGTACTAATCTGCTCGTCCGCTGTGGCTCAATGATCTCTGAGTCTGTCAGCTGCAGAGTTGGTTCACTCGGTCGTCGTTCGTCTGGTTCATCATCAGGGGCCCTATCACCACGTCCGTCACTGTTAGGCAGCGTCGCTTCAGCATCCGTCGCCAATGCATTCGGCTTCGACTGCTGTCGAGGTTTCTTCGTCGTCACAGTCCTCGTCGGAGGTGCCCGTGTCTTCGGGCGCGTATGTGCACCATCGCCCGTCATCGTCTTTGTCGACTTACTGCCCGTTCGACCCGTAGCACCGTCGCCAGCGCCTCGTGTCGTCACCGTACTCGACTTCACCAACTCTGGCGCGCTCGCGGTCGTTGTCGCGGTTGGCGTCCGTGCGGCTCGCCGTCGTGGTGACTCACCTCGTGGCGTCACAACCTCGTCTTCCGCCACTTGCTGCGGTGGTGCTCGAACGCCATTATCAGCACTAGCACCGCCCTCAGCGTTCTCTCGCCGTGCATGCACTCCGCCGGTTCCGTCCATCTCGCCGGGTCCATATTGTCGTCGTGGTCGATCAGTCTCTGTGTCCGTGGTCTTCTCGCCGTTCGCCAGCGCCGTCACCGTGCTTGTCATGTCAGCCGCATGCGCATGCCCAACTTGTTCCTCTTGTCCATGAGCACCTGCTGCCCATGGTGCCTCAGCCGACTTCGTCCGCGCGCTCATCTCGGCCGTCGTCGCCGAAGACTCCCCGCCTGTACCGCTCACCGCGTCGTCCGCCGTCATCGTGCCATTCGTCGCCACCGTGTCGTTCACCATCTCCGCGTCGCCATTGTTACCAGTGGCGCTCTCTGTCGCCGCAACCGTCGTCACCGTTAGCTTCCGTCGCTCTTCCTCGTCGGCCCAACGCTTGGCCGCCCGTGTCAATGGCCGCTGAACTGCCGTCCCGCCGTCTCGCCGCTCTGGTCGCCGCGTTCTTCCCTTCCGCCCGCTCGTTGGTGCCTGAGCCGGCGCCACGTACAATGGCATCGGTTGCTCAGTCGCCAGCTGCGCCGGTTGCGTCTCCGCCGTCGCCGCCATTCCTCCTACTATGGCTGGTGAGCTATCAGTTGCTCCTGATCGCCCATCCGCATCATCTGTCGCCGTTCTGGGCGCCGTCGCCGCGTTCGGATCCCTGCCCACTGCTTCGTCGGTCAGGGGTTCATGTCCGGGGCCTCTGCCCGCGTTCGTCGTCCAGCTAGTCTCATCGGTTGCGGTCGTCACTTCGGATCCGTGCGTGCCACCCACGCACAACTCTGCCTCGTCGGCACCAGCCGTCACGCCGTCCGACCTCACCCGCTCAATACTCGTCCGTGACAATCCATCCCGTGTCCTTGGTGTCGTCGCCGTTGCTGTCGGTGTCCTCGCCGCCGCCAGTCCTCCAGCCGTCGACTCCGAACCTGCACCATGTAACGCCGTCATCTGGACTGCTGCCGCTCGGATTGCTGCGCGCTGTCGCGCCAGTCGTCGCCGCCCAATCGCTGCCATCACTGTCGCTACGATGGGTGCTCGAGAAAGAGCATCCGCCACTACATTCGTACTGCCCGGTCGGTACTGTACATCGAAATCGAACTCTTGTAATGTTAGAGCCCAGCGATGGAGTTTCCCTGTGAGGTTGGGACTCGTCATCAGCCATTTTAGAGCCGCATGATCGGTCAGTATAGTGAACTTTCGTCCGTATAAGTAAGGACAAAACAGCTTGATGGCCCATACAACTGCTAAGCACTCGAGTTCCGTAATTCCGTACTTGCTCTCCGTCTCGCTGTTGACCTTACTTGCGTACGCCACAGGTCTCCAACCGCCATCTCGTTCCTGCATCAAGCACGCGCCAAGGCCAATCCTGCTCGCGTCCGTAACCACTCGAAAGGAAGTCGAAAGTCAGGGTAAACTAACAGAGGTTTAGTTGTTAGAATAGCCTTGATACGTTCAAATGACTGCTCTTGCTCAGGCGTCCACCTCCATTCAGCATCCTTGCGAAGCAACTTAGTCATAGGAGCAGCAATAGATCCAAAGCCCTCCACGAAGCGCCTATAATAACCAGCCAGATGCACAAACCTCTTGACATCAGTAGCGTTCTTCGATAATCAATGTTCGGCTGCGATCTCAACCGCCGTCCGCACCAACTCTTTCGAGGCGTCGTCGGACTACCGGTCGCCGTCCCCAGAATGGCCAATATGCGTTAACAGCAGCTTGACAATGTCGCCGTAGCCTTTCGTCACCGCCTGGATCATGGTATCCCCCAGGGCACAGTCGAACCTCTGCAGCAATTCCTCCAGCCATTGCGCTTGGTGGGTGGTGGATGCCTCAACAAGACTCCTCTGGGGTCATCGCGAACATGTCAATGAGCTGGAGGACGTGACGGAGCGCCGTGATCGCGATGGGGAAGGTCACAGATCGCAGTCTCGCGAACTGCGGAGCAGACCCATTGACCTCAGATGGTTCTTCCTGACTCTCTTTCTTGCACTCGAGTTGGTATGGCGACGAGCGAGCGCGCTTCGAGATGGAGGGAGGAGCGATCGGTCGCGGACACGGTTGAACATCTGCGCTTGACATGCAAAAAAGAAACTTTAGGACGATTCTTTGACTTTGCTAGTAGTGGGAGTTTTGGTAGTTGTGATACCCATATCCAGATTCTTGAAAAACTTGAGTGCTGTATTAATATATTAGAAGTAAGATCGACGCCATTATATGACCATCACTCCGAATCCTCCACTGCCAATGGCAGTCTGCCATGTGAGGAGTGGGTAGGGGTAATCGCACTATTACTACGCAAATATTACTATTATTATACTACCAATGGCTTCAACCCTAAACTTCATTATTAAAGTTATTATTATTATGAATATTATTAGTACTAGTAGTATTTGTTGAAGTAGTATTTGTTGTGGTAGTAGTAGTAACAATATGTATACTGGTGCTACAATTCTGGAGACTACTATAATAGCGATTTCTGCGTATAATAGTAATATTGGCAAATGCAGACAGAACAATCGTAGCATGTACAGGAAGCGTAATAGCAAGGCAAAGCAAGTGCTGGGTGTGAAGTGTCTGCGATGTAGCAGCACCATGACGACGCAGGCATTCAAGAACCATTACTGCACCTTCCACCTTGAAAAAGGGGAGGTCTGTGATGTGCAGTACCGGAAGAGGTACGAGCAGACCCTGAAGCCTACTGACAGCGCTGAGGATGCCAACGAACTGCGTCGAGAAGTCTCGCAGCTGCGTGCGGAAATTGCGAGTCTACGGCAGGAATTTGGGCGGGTTCAGCCGGTCGAGAGACGAAAATCCTGGTCCAAGCTGCACGGTACTGGGAGAAGTGGAGCAAGCAGAGCACCCTCGGCTTCTCCGGTGTCCGACCAAGAAGAGGAAAAGGCAGCGACGCCTCAAACTACTGTTCGGCCTTGTCGACGACTGCGAGGCAGTCCAAACCAAGCTGGATTGGTCTCGCGTCAGGCAGCTTCGTAACACCACGACCCCAACGCGCCGCGAGTGCAGCTCAATACAAGCTCTATCCGACGAGATTTGTCAAAAGTACGCCTACCGAGATCCTGAACTATCAAGCTGGCCAGGTGGAGACATTTTCTGTAAAGGCCAAAGAGACTTCACAGTGGCGACGATGCCAGCGGCGGACCCAGTCACCGAAGTTACATGATGGAGCCGGCCTCGCTACAAACTGCCAAACCAGAGGCAAAAACTCGGCAAATCTCTCCATCGAGCCGTCGCAACGAGACCGCGAGGCCCAGCTTCCTCGAGCATGTGGGAGGAGGCCCAGCTTCCTCGAGCATGTGGGAGTGACGAGGACGAAGAGAGCCAAACTTGGAGAGAATAACAATAAGTTGCAGGCTGGTGAGCCAGAGGGAAGCAGGTACTGATCTGCAGTTGGGCAAGCTCGGAATGCTGGGAAATCGCCATCAGGAGACACAAAAAACCGACGCGCGGTGGCACATTCCGAAGACGCTTGGCACCTGGGTGACTTGGAGGTAACTGAAACCCAAAAGACTTCCGATAAATGTGAGCAAGATTCGAGCTGGCACTCCAGTTGGGTATCGTCATCGTGGAAATTGCTCAAAGCCAAAACAGCGATGATGGTCAGCTCAGTGAGCTCGAAGAAACGGAAGCGCGTTGCTGATGGTCTATAGTGGACGGATGTTGGCGAATTGGATAGCGACAAAAGAAGAAAGTTGGTTAACTGCTTAGTCTTGTTTTACTAGCTACCTAAATGTAAATGGCTAAGCTGCGACGCTAGTTATTGAGGAGAATCCAAATTCGGCTTAATGGAGGGGTAAAAAGTTGCTAAGTTGTTCGCAGGGGTTGTCGAATACCAATCGGTGTAGAACAACGCTGATGGCGGCAGCACGCGATGAATACTTGTATGAGATGTCGATCCAGTAGTAGCGCTGTCAAGTTCCGTGTTGATCTCGTCCATAGCGGCACGTACGTCATTCTACGATCCACCTCGCCTCTCCGTGATTAGTTGTTCACGAGGTTATCTATACAAGGGCGAGGTATGGAATGCGCGACGAAGCTGCTGGGCTGCTTCGAGAGTCTGGACTGGACCAACAGGTTCGTCGAAGTTATGAACATGTCAACCAATCTATCTATCGGGTAAGCGAGAAAGACACTCCATAATAAATATCGCGTTCTGGCGGATAGTGCCTCTCTGCGTTCTTCTAGCAACTACCTTCTGTCCTGCTACAATCTCACGATACCGGAACACCTTCTATCGGCCACGATGTTCTTCAAACAGTTTTATAGTAGTTCAATGTACCATCCGCACGCTTGACTCGGAAACACGGATTTTCTGCCAAGGCAGCGCTACCGGTGAGCGGTGCTGTCATGCCGATCAATAGTTAAACTCGATAAACAGCGTACTGACACGCCAACTAAATCGTGATACTACGAGCGCTAAAATTGAAGAAAGCAGCCGTCACACTCACGGATAAGCCCACATTGTAGCCAACCAAACCTCGCACCACATCGTGATCTCGCTCACTTGGTCTACACAACAGCCCAAAAATTGAACTTGACGCCGAAGCAGATTTCACACCGCAAGGTCGTGAGCAAGAAACAATCACAAATCCTCAGTTAACAATCCAGCCTTTTCCTCAACATTGACTGCAACACGATCATTCACTCCTCGGGTCACTGCTGCTCTGTAGGTCCTACGCAACAGGCACTCAGACGATGGCAATAAGATTTGGTGATTTGGTGGTATCTAACAATAACAAGTCATTCAGTATTTCTGCCACAGGGTTTAAGATCTTTTCGCCGACTTCCCCGATCTTTCCGCCTCGCATATTAAATCAGCAATGCGTTCATCCTTGGCCCTAATTTCAAGCTTCAAACGGGTGATGGTCGCTTTCATTCCTTTGACTTCGCTAGCCAAGTCATCGATAATTTTATCCTTGGCTTTGAGGTCAGCCTTGACTAGTTGAAGCTGGAGATTGCACTTCTCCTTCTCGTCAGCCAACTTATCGATGTGGTGGGTCAATTGCTGCTCCAATAACTTCGTATTTGCCTTTTCTGCTGCTACAGCACCCTTCAGTTTCAACGCATGAATCTCGTGGGAATACTTCAGCTGTGCGATTTGGTGCAGATGCTCGGCTGCTTGGAGTGTCATGCTACCGTTGTACTTGTACGCAATGATTTGTATAACGTTTCGTAAAGCGGTGTGCGCCTCGTGATTCAAGACGACCAGTTCCTTGGCGCTATTGTAGTTGAACCGTTCATCGTTGGAGATCGAGTCCTTCAGTATTTTCTCAGCCTCGCTCACTTTGTCAGCTGGGATGAAGATCGCCGTATCGAGCAGTGCGCAGCCGCCAAATGAGGTACCATGCTTGTAAAATCGATCTTTCAACTTCTGAGTGTACCCCCACTTATACACAATCGCAACGCCTTAAGTCATGACAGTGTTCACGATGTACAAGCACGCGATGTCGTAGGGGACGAGCACCATAAAAGCCTGGAGGTAGGACTTGTCGACCCTGCACAGAGTCGACACCATCTTTGTTTTCTGCTCCACAATGCCATAGGTCAGCGCGAAGACGTACTGGTAGATCCATACACAAAACTTCTCCGCCACGCAAGACTTGGTATGACTGAGTGCGTGCATTAGGCCACAGAATGTCAGGAACACCTCCTTGCTTGAAGTATACCTGCCCCTTTTGCCCTTGCTCCCGGTTTTACCTCACATTTTGGGTTTGGTCAGGCCTCCGCTCCGATCACCGCAGCGATCGTCGAGCGAAGACGTCGCCGACTCGTCACCATTACCAAGGCCGGGAATTTCGCTGTTGAGACGCTGGCAGGAAGCTGTCTTGTCTTGTTTCGGCAATCGAAACCACACGTACTCTTTCTTTAACCTATACGTGCTCCCGGGCCGAAAGATATTCTTAACGAAATTCGGGCTGGCAAAGACGATGCTCAGGTCCTTGGCTCGAAAAAAGATACCGGCCATGGTCCGCTCGCCGCGCATCTCCACGTTGAACTGGAAGCCGCGCTTGGTCACAAAGAACACGAAATCCTCGTCGGCGAGTACGTCTGGCGCGAGCTGGAGCGAGTTTTCCCCGGCCGTTCGGATGAGGTCCTCCACCAATTCGTCTTTCCTGGCCAGACGCAGGTCGTACTTGGGGGCGTACGTTCCTTTAACGGTGCATCGGTTCTGCATCGCGTCC